>BGPR01009743.1:14824-34461 GCA_013235015.1 Araneus ventricosus
AAGAGGAAATCCGCGTTTCCGCGGAAATGTGTCATGTCTGAATGATACATTCATTATATGCATCTTCATTAAATACACCTATGCACTATGCAACTTAAAATTGGATAAATGCTAGATTTTTTGATAATGAACACACTGAAATGCAATATTCTTTGTTAAATGTGTATTTAAAAGCACATTAAAAAATTATTACCCTGAATATATTCGACTGAATATCTGCTTAGTATTCAGCAAAAGAGCTGTATAAGCAGAATATTCATTACATCCCTAATTAGTAGTATATAAAAATTCAATATGCCCAAATACAGACTACCCAATTCACTATCACTTTTCGGTAATATTCAATGAATCCCTGTTTCAAAAAGCAGAACTCGACAAGATTATCATGATTTGTTTTCATGGAAATGAATAACAATGATGGCAAATTTAACATGACATCATGAAAGCATTTGTGGGTAGCTTCAGAACTTGCCACATTTCCCTAGGAATAACAAATCCAGAAATACTGATATGTGCATTAGAAAGCCAAATCAATGTAGAATATTCAAACTTTAAGTTCTATTGGAAGAAAACCATTGCCACTTTCAAGAAATTTTGTGGATGCCCACAACAACTGGTATATTAGAACTGATACAGGATAGCTGTCATATATCCATTCTAATCAACATATACATATATTACACAGAATGACGAACAGATTCAAAATAACTTGCCCAAAGATGCTTCCACACAGGCCATATTTTTATTTTTGCCAACTCTATTGATCAAGAAGCTTAATAACTTTCAAATATGTCAATAAGCACATAAGAAAGCACTGGTTCACTTAAATTTTGCTTTCTGCAGAATTTTTAAAAAAGCTTTCAACTTGGAATAGATCCAAGCCCTTTTGAAATTTAAAAAATAAAATTAGAATAAATTCATCATTACGGAGATAACATCCAACCCATTGATCAAGAAACTTATTAACTTTGAAATGCATCAATTGGCACAAAGAAGCACTCATTTTTTAGTTGTATAACAAAAATATGTGCAAATACCATACTTACCATTCATATTCTATAAAATTCATATAAACATAGAGATATTTTATTTGCTTGCAACTGAAGCTCTGAGCAAAATATAGAATTAAGTAAAGTATCAAGCAAACAGGCTAAACATTGTTTAATGATTTTCTCATTGTGTAGATTCAATGCTGTTATGAAAGTGAATTTCAGATATTTTATGTTTAATTTGAAACAAAATTTGACATCAATGCTATTAATATTAGTAAAGTCTGCTCTATATCTTTGAATGATCATATGTATAAAAATCTGTAAATTTAGAAAAATTGCATACCTAGATATAAATTTGTATGTAAGTTAGACATTGTGTTAGCTTCAAGGAGATCAACAATGGAAATGGAAACATGAATTTCTTGCTAATTGTTTACAAAATGTAACTTTCCTTGTGAAAAAAGATAAGAATTGGATCCAGGGAAGGTTTGCATATCTTTCAAAAGGCTATGTTCTGCTTCTGGGCATATAATACAGCTAACATGCAAGGGGAAAGTGGGGTAAAACCGTGTATCTAAGACTCGAAGGCCAATTGGAGCTAAACTATTCAACATAGAGAGCTCATCAAATTTTACTAAAATATTCATCATTTATCAGAGTACAATATATATTTCAAGAAAAGTCATAGTTTTACTACTACTTTTTTTTGGGGGGGGGGGGGGAAAAAGGCAAACCACCCGGTGTTACCCCACTAGTGGAGTAAAACCGGTTGCACATGTTAACTCTATGTGAAATTAGGGAAAATTAGATTTTCAGAAGAAAAGTAGCATAAATTTTTATTTTATGTGACAATTTAAGAATAAAAGTTTTTTTTTTAAGATTTAACAATAGTTATAATAGTTGGCAATTTAAGAAAAAATACGATTTTTTTTAAAGGTTTATCAATAGTTACAATAGTTGACAATTTAAGCATAAAGACAATCAATTTAAAAAAATTTGCAAAATTCGTATCTAAATTAGTGATAAAAGCTGCAAGAAATAGTTAACCTAGTAATGTCACTAGTGCATTGAAACACTGCTGGTTTGGAAATTACAATAGAACAGAATAGACAAAATGCAATGTAAGAATCTAACAAATGCTGCACAAAACAGAAAATTGGAAAAACATTATAGACTTACTGGGTTCTCCTACTATTTTAATGATCCAAAAGCACAAGAAAAATAATACAATCCAAAAACAAAAGAAAAATGTTTTCTACGTAATTCTTCTTTAAAATTCAAACTAACTAAGAGACAAACTCAGTTGAAATCACGATGGGTTAAATAAAACCAAAAGATTGCAAGGACTTCGAGCAAAAGATTTTTAATTTAACATGCATTTTAACTTCCGTACGAGAACAAATAAATAAAAACCGCTTATTTGCAAGAGAGGAAGAAATTGAATAAATAAATTTCAATTCTTTTTAAAATTCTGACTAAAATAATTCTTTGAAATTATCACAAAAGAAAATATTGGAAATGCTTTTTGCCAAATCATTTGACTCAAAGGTCAAATAGGAATGGCCCTCACAAACTGTCTCACAATCTAAGAAAATCCTCTTGGATCGAGTATCCGTAGTTTTCCCTGGTCCCAGTTTTACCCCACTAGAAGTACCCGGTTTTACCCTGAAAGCAGAGGTTATAAAAAACAAAATAGAACCACATAATTGTTTTACTAAATCTTTATTCTTTGATACGATATAAATCCTTAGTAAACATATAATAAGCTGAACTAAATGAAGTTTTTATAATTAATAAATAAGAATAGTTTAAGAAGAAACGAACATTGGAGAGTTGACATAAAACAAACAAACCTTCACAGACGAAGTGAATTCAACATGGCAACTATGACCATTCTTTTTTCTTCACTCATAGAGTATAATTCCGAATTTGTCCTCTAGGAAGGAGAATTAATAATGCCAGAATCAAGGTACCCGGTTTTACCCCACTCTCCCCCGTATCAATCAACCTTCGAGACGACAACAGTTTCCATTTTTCATGTTCGATTCTAAAGCAGATAATTTGTATTTATATAAATACTTTCTTACACATCCATGGATAAATTATTCTCAAGATTTCAGGTATATGATTAAATACAAAAAAGATTGGTACATTCACTTAAAAAGCCAAGTTTTCAATCCTGTATCAAGCTCAAAATAATTGGATGCTTAGAGGGTTAAAACATAAGTGTGCATGGGCAGTCTTTTGAATGCTGATACTTTCCAAACCAGCCTATGCCAGCAGCTACTCGCCAAGATGCGTCCACAAAAGATTGCAATGTAACAAGCAAAACCACCCATCTCGATTTTTTGAAATTTCAAAGAGGAAGAAAATACTCAATTTTTCACAACCAGTAACAACTATTTCTGAATTTCTTTTTACATCTGGTAGGAACTTTCGTTCTTATGTTCATAACAGATGCTAAACAAATTCAAAAATAATCATTATTTGTTGCAAAAAATTGAGTATTTTCTTCCTCTTTGAAATTTCAAAATACTGAGATAGGTGGCGTTGCTTGTTAAGCGATGAAATATAACCATTTCCCTCAAAGGTTCTGTGTAATTCAGGATTCACCAACTGTGACATATAAGTAATGAAATTTACATCAAAACAAAATTAGACAAGACAGCCGTTTGAATGTTAATTTAACACATTTATTTTAAAATGAAGACATCCAACAAGATAAATTTCATCCATTTCATACAACTGAATGAGGGTAAACATTGAAAAAATTTCCTTCATTTGATTAAATGATCTTATTTCAATTATGAGTTATCATAAAATGCCATTTTATCATCGGGGAAAGAATGTTCAACTTTGAGAGGTTATATGATGAGAATTTTGGACTTACAAGCATAGGCACCTCAACACAATTAGAAATACAGATGTAAAAAAGTTATTACGTCAGTTTAAAAGCTCTGCTTGACATTAGAGACAAGTTAAAAACTTCTCTGAACTTGGAAGCATTGGCCAAAATAACGCTGCAATTTACACAACATACATCTTTGAAAACTATGCTAGGTTTGAGTAAAAATCAATGGTGAAAGATGAAATAATAAGTTACAAAAACTGTGCATATATAAGTATATGAAGAGTTGGAGGGGGAACAGCAATAACTTTCAAAACACTTTTTGGGAGAGAGCACACCCAAATTTCAACTGTTTCAAAAATCCATCAAAATCGAGGGGCTGTATATATAGTACATATAAACCTATTCGGGGGGAAACAAGTATTACACAAAAACATCTGCTTCGAGGATATAGACATTTAGTCAGAATATTAGTTTCTTTTTTTTGTACACCTATACATTGAAGTATATCCAAGTACAAAGGAGGGGATTAACAATAAGCACAGTCTATACAAACATTTTGATAATAATTGCGGTTGACCCCCTCCCCCACATGAAAAATTCTCATTCTAATAAATGTGATTTGAAATTTATATGAAAATACGAAATAGCTTTTGAACTATACTATATTATTTATCCCACAGATTAATTACACGGTTTCACATAAAGTCTGGTAACCATCTGTCATTCCGGCCCGCGCTCCAATGAAATAACAGCTGGGATACTGATTCTCAAACATTTCAGGCTTTTTATTTATTTGACTGAATTACGGGTGGGGGGAGAAAACAAAAATTAAAAATTAGGGGAAACATTTTTTTCCTGAAGAATGTGGAAATGCTGCGAATGGAGGAACATGGTATTCATATAATTATTATTTCTGGTAATATATGCAGCCTGGACCCCAGTATTTGTAGTAATAATGCTTGAACAGAATGTACAAATTCTTCGCAATACACATGCTCCACAGTGTGATCAAAACAATTTTCTGTAGTGAAATCACTTCCAAGACATAAATTGAAGGGGGCCTGTACAGCATCACTACCAATCAATCGCTACCTGAAAGGGAAAAAATACAAAAGTTTAATTCATGAAATCAATTCAATCTCTTCTCACGGTCACTATTGCAACTATAATCAAAGAGAACTCAGGTTGACAGAATATAGAACACTTCAAAAGACTGAGTAACTGGTGAATGACAATGTGTTTCAACACATCTATTTGCCGTAGGAAGAGACTTAAGAAATTAAACAGCTTTCATGCTATGCAAGGTGCTTGCTCTATTTGTGGCTCAAAAGCTCACTTTTAAGCCATTACAGATAATCATATACTTCCAAATGGAAAAACGCTTTAAATAATGTAAAAAATAACATTTTATGTTGTTTGAGTCGGTGCATGTACTGCTGAAAAATTTACGAAGTCTCCATTTTATACAATCCCATCAGTCCTATTATTCACATTTAGTAAAATATACTTGACACACTAACATTTTAAACAAAAAAGTTCCACTCTCCTGTGACAAAAACTGAACAAGTTACGAAAGTTTGAATATCACTATTTTAAGCCAATAAACAGCTGCCTTGAGTAAATGCCACGGTTTCATTGGCGGATAATCCTCAAAAAGCCATTGAAATGGACTAAAATCGTCAAGAATAGTAATATTCAAAGCTTCATAACTCAGTCAGTTTCAGTTGCAGACGAATGGAACTTTCGCGTTTAAAATGTCAGTGTTTCAGTGTACGTCTTTTTTTTTTATCTAAAGAATTAAAATTTTACACAATGCATTTCAAACCACTGAAGATACTGTAAAGATAATGCCAAATTAATAAGTATGACTAATTAATGTTTTAAAACAGCACATCACATACTAGTCAAATAAATAAAATTTAAGCCATGTTGGTCCACTAAATAAAATATCTGAATTTCACTGTTCAGGCTACTGACCAACTACTATATATTAAAAGCAGAAAATGAAGCTTTGTAAATATCAGGTGGTTAGAATTAACATGTTAAAGCTCAACATCCTACTCATAGGATAGTTCCATTTCAATTCCATGGCTAAACATAATACATTCCATTATTTCTTCACTAGCCGCCTACGGCGACCAGCTGGTTCGCCAGTCTTTTATTAATAGAAATAAGGCAATTAAGGCTGACATTTTCAACATTTCAATTTTTGTTAGTTGAAAGCAATAATTGCAATAAGGACAAAGAAATGAATTTAAAAACACAAACAGTGAACAGGTTAGTTAGTATAACTGAATTTTAATTCTTTATACACAGAACGAAAATGTACAGGATGTTTTCGCATATAATGAACATTGAGTTAATCCCTTATATTTAAGTGTTAAAAAATAATAAGTGAAAAGATTCTTTAAAAAATGGAAAAGATAATAAATAATGAAAAATTTGAAGTACAATAATTAAATTTATCAGCTAAAAATAATTTACATATTAAAACTAATTAAAACTCAAAATAACTAAATAAAGTTTTTTCTGTGAAAAAAAGAGAGAATTGACTACATTTTGCTAAGCGCAAAACTAAATTAATGATAACCATTTAAATATAGTCACTAAAACATCCATTTATAAATTTAAAAAATTATTGAATTGAAATGCATGAAAAAAAATATCAAATCTTGAATAATTATTCTGTGCATAACAAAACAACAAACTATTCTAAAGCTATCAATTACGCTTAATTAATCGCCGATAGAAACATTGAGGAAAAAATTTTGTAAAATTTGAGAAAAATTTAGATGAAAATATTCTAAAGCTATCATCTATTAGGCTTAATTAATCGCCAATAATAACTTTGTGGAAAAAATTTTGTAAAATTTGAGAAAAATTTAGATGAGGAGAGAATTTTAAATCTTAAAAAAAATGTTTAAAAATTACTGAGAAAATAGTATTAAATAAAATAAGGAAAAGCTAAATGAGAGTATTGAAGAATTAAAATCTAATATTTCCTTTTAGGTATGCAAAAAAGAGAGGAAAAGATGAAGTAATTGTTGACACTGACGAAGGCAAAATTCACATGCAGATTGAACTCGAGGAGGAATTATAGAAGACAGATATGCTACCGCTACGCTACGGAGTCCGCGGGAGGGAATGTTTGAATCAGTTGTAATGGAGTACAGGCAAATAAAAATTTAAAAAAAAAAAAAATTGGGGAGCAGGATAAAGAATGCTGAAAAGAGGGGAATTATTTATATAAAATTTATCTGGAGCGCCTACAATTTACATGAAGTGATTTTTACTATTAGGGAGATTTTCAAAGAATTTTTTTGGCTAATTTTAGATTTTGAGAAAACTCTTTAAGGCTAGGAGCTTAAGCGCGTTTCTCAGATCAGTGTTTAAAAATGTGGAACTCTTCACCATTTTGCATGACATCCTTGGAAAGGGGTCATGCTAATCTTCTTTGTATCGTTTCATTTTTAGAATATGAACTGCCGAAGCGATTACAACTATAATAATTTTGTTTTGAAGATACTCGCGGCCATTACAGCTGCTACGCCCTGCCTCCCCTACGTCAATTTCTACTCTCGCAACCAGCGACGTTAAAGTTCCGACGACTTTACAAATTTATAAAAAATATATAAAATTTTCCACAATAATAAAACTGGTATCATTGGAAAGATAATTTTTTGCTCTTTAAAATGACATGACAAATTTCTTTGTCAATCAATTCATTCAGAAGTTATTGGCAAAAAACGACGAAATTTGGTTTAATTTTTAAATAATTTAAATTTGAATTAAAATTTTTTAAAAACGGCTCCGAGGTGCACATCTTCAGCATTCAAAGTATACCTGTGCCAAATTTGGTAGCTATGTTCTACGGTCTGTTCTGTACACCGCCAACAGACAGACATTCATCTTTATTAGTATTAGAGATTGCTTTGCCAACAGGGGCAGCTCCTGCACAGGGACTGTGGTACTGCAGCACCCCCCAACTTTACATTGTGTAAATTTAATCAATTTATATTATTTCTCATTTATAATGCTTAAATCTATCAACAATCCAACTAAATTTTACATTAAACGATTTCTATCTTCAAATAAACCACGAGTAAGAACTGAAGCAGAAAACTAAGTTCCCTATCTTATTTTTTCACTACCAGAAGATTATGCACAGAGGGAAAAGTAACTAGAAATGTCTAGCGTTGCAGCTCCCAATTCCGCCTGTGAGCACGTGTAATTAAAGAGCGCGTGGTAGGAGAAGGAAGGGGTTCCTTCTCCTACCACGTTTTTAAGCTGAAGGGGAACTGTGCGATCCACAGCAGCAGATAAGCTAGAAACGGAGTTTCAAACATTTTTCCCACCACAGAAATTTTTTTCGCGAGCCAAAACTTTGAAAATAGTAAGGAAATGTAGAATAATTCATTATAAATAGATATTTAATTGAAAAAGCTTTTATATTAATTAAATTTGAATGAAATTTCTTGCAATCCAAAGGATTTTTTGATTATTCCCCCGGGCCCCTCCGACAATTGTTTTCAAAATTTTCGTGACCCCCAATATTCCGTACCATCTTACTTAGGATCATGATTCATAGTTAAAGAAGCATCGATTTCAAATAAAGGGTTTCAGGGTTTGCTTCAAGGAACAGAATTTCTGAAAGAATATTGATGTGTATTCCCATTTTAAAATATCACAGTGCACATTTAGATTAGATATAATAGAATAAATTACTCTTCTCGTTTTTTTTCACCCATCATGGCAATTCCGGTTACTGAAGGAACTTGAAGTCTACTTTTTAACATTTAAAAATAAAATATTTTCTGATGCACACAATATGAATCAAGGGTTATATGCAGCTGTTTTGATTTCAAAGGGTTAAACTTTTTTTTTAATCGTCATACAAGCATCAAGGTCCATGTTTTTAATCTTTTCGCTGGAAAGAAAAGAATGGGTTTTATTTTTAAAGTAATTTTTAATGATACTAATAAATAGTATTTGCTTATTCTTATTTTCATACTAGCAGTACGCGCACGGCGTTGCCCGTGGAATCAGGACTTCAACAAAATGAAGAAAAAAAAAACGCGCACAATGACATGAAAAAGTTTTGAAAACAAAATCAAAACAAAAGATACACATTATTGATTTTCCCGCTTATTTTTTTTTTCATGATAAACAATAATAAAAAATTGCAGCGTGAAAATTATTTTACTGCAAGATAAGTATGCGAGATGAATAAATACATTAAGATACTGCCGAAAATAATAATCAGTCATTCAATTCAAGGTTATGACGTCACCTCCCCTTCAACCAATCACATAGCCATCTGCGTTCCGAAGTGCTGTGCCGCACGACGAACTCTCTCCATAAAAATAACTCTCAACCGCCCAGAAAAAAATTAATTTAAAAAAAACTTGAAAAGATATTTTAACCGTTGTTGTTTTAAATCCGTCACAACCGTTCTACCTATATGCTGAAAAAAATTGAAAATAGTGTTATTAGAAAGTCGGATGCAACAAATTTAAAATCAAAAGTATCACCTTGAAGCCAAAACTGGGTATTTTTTAAAAATTTCTCAAAATTCAGTAAATTAAGTTAGAAATTCAAAACTAACTTCATTAGAACGGAAATCGTGTGCTCTTTCCGATGGTCTATCTATTTTTGTCGCACAGTTATTTGAAACCATTCTATTGAGAAATTAGTGCGAAAAATGAAACAAAACAACACAAAACATTAAATAAAAAAATTTCTAGATTAAATTTTAAAATTTCGGCTTCGAGGTGCATTCAGTCACCATTACGACTACCTGTGTGCCAAATTTCATGGCTATAAGTGCGATAGCTTCGTCTGGACATCGCAGACAAACACACACACACGCACACAAACATTGCCTTTTATAAGTATAGATTAAGTTATACTATAACAGTTTTTCTTGTTAATTGATAAGAAAATTTTATAATCACTCCGCTCCCCAACCCCCAAGAATCACGTTGTGAATCTTTTGGGATCACTATGTGATCCCTGCTTACTTCGCTCACTCGCCATGCAGTTTTGTGTTTCTGCTAGCCATAACTTCATTCTAACAAAATTTTAAAAGTGCCCCATTTTCAATGAAATATTGCTGAGAAAGCTTCCTCACATGTATTCACATTCACTCCAATTATTATTTAGCCAAGAAAGATATAAATTTGCTGTCTGGGCAGTTATTTGAGTTAAACCTCAGAAAATTTAATTTGTCAAGAGATGATATAATCCATTTTAAAAGCTTTTACCTAAAAAAGGACATTTTAGAGAGAAAAATGGCTTGAAACATGCTCTTATTAACTATTCAAAATTGAAACCATAATAATTATGTATTTTTATCTTTTTAAAATTGATAAGATCTTAAGTTTATTCATGTTACGTTGCTCAGAAAGCTTCCACACATGTATACAGACTCACTCCATTTTTTTAAAACTCAGAAAATGTCAGTAATCGAAAGATGAAATAGCCAATTCCTCAACCTTTTAACTAAAAAGGAAATATTAAGTAAATATTCATTCATTTGCCTAATCGAAACTGCAAGACTTAAATAGTTTGAAAAAAATAAGTTTAACTTAAAAAAAAAAATCGTTGTCTCAGACTTCCACGATGTAAACAAGCCAAACTTGTGAGCGGTTGCCAAATGGCGATTAAGAAATTCGACCATTTTTTGTGTCACCACATAAGAGAATTTAATATAGAGATTGTCATTTTATTGTTCAATCGCAGCTGTGTGAACGTTTATAAATGTAGCAAGGAATACAGGAAAAGAAAAAGCAAAACAAATTTTGAGTTTTAATTTTTGATTAAAATAAATTTGTTAAAATACTTACCTATTATAAAAGAAAAAATTTTAAGTTAATTGTTTAAATATAAAATTACTCAAATTTAATGGAAAAGGATTTTTAAAAAAACCTAAATGGTACAAATATGCATCACTGCACAGTGGAGGATTGGTTAAAAGTTATAGCACCCCGAAGAATACATAACATGAGCCGCCACTGTTTGCCTATGAAGTCAATAGGCCCCAAACTCCAAAGCACTTTTCAACAAGCATGATACCACCAGTTATGCAGATTTTGAAGTCATCCTTTTGAATTTTTAAGAATTTTTCCTTTGATTTATTTTTTAGTTAATGGAAAGAATTAGAAAGTAATTATTGTTTGTTTTTTTTTATATTTTACTATATTTTAAAAATCTTACATATTTATGTAAGAAAAGTTTTTCACTTGATTTGCTACCAATTTTTTTATACTTTTTTCAAAAATAAAGAATGCTTCAAAAAAAAGTTTTTTTTTCGGTATTTAATTTACTCCATAGTTATCTCGTTAATCTTGGTGTTTTAAGCATAAATTTAATAGAAGTTTATGCTTTAAATTAATTTGGATGTTAATAGGTCAAGGCATTTTTATCAGGATGGTGCAGAGAAAGAAGAAAAACAGTGGTTTCAAGAACACCAAATCTGGATCTTTCAAAGGGGAAACAACTTATGCTAAAAGAGGTCCAAAAGTGAACAATGTGTAAAAATAGACAAACAGTCCCTAGTATAACAGTAATTCAAAGTTGTGATGTATATAATTTATAAAATTAGAAGGGATATATATAGGAGTGCAGAACTACTGTCATGAGCACTCAAATGTCAAATCATTTAATTCATATAGGTTAAAGAATGTTAAGATGTTTCCAGCCTTCATGAATTGCGAGTATGTGCCATTTGTTTCCCCGTATTTTGAAATGAACATAATCAAAATTTCTTTCTCTTCCTCTACAGTGCTCTCTGAACAAGGATATATTTCAAGTATATTTTAACCAACATTGTTTTCTAAGATGATATTTTAGAAAAGGAAAATATTTTTTAAATCCAATTTATGACTTCCTTCAAATACTTCCAATAGAAAATCAATGCTCACATTATACAATTTGAACCATCAACGTGAAATAACACATTTCAAAATATCATCTTTACCAACTAATCAAAAACAATAAGGCCGATTCAAAAACTTTTAGTAAATGCATTAAGAAATTCCAACTCTTCAATTTTAAACATTACACTGTTATGCACAAGATTTATTTCTACATCTCCATACTAAATTAGATAAGCAAAATGATATAGTGTATATACTGTAATAAGTTCCATTAACACTTACATATTTACAAAATCGAACACGTCTTTTTCTTTTTCATATTAGGCTTTCTTTCTGGATTTTTTCTATTGATTTGTCGTACCAGATCATAAAAAATCTGAAAAAATTGTATGAATAAAAGTTAGTAAAAAATAAATAAACATATAAATAATAAATTTATGTAATTTCTATGCAAAATTCAATCTATTATATATCAAAAGTGTTCTCATTAAAGTGATTATTTCACAGTAAATTCTAATTTACCAAATAACATATTTGCTGCTATAGTAAAGTTTTAAATTCATTCACCAAAATTTGCCTCAAATTTTTGAAATAAAGCCCTTTAAAAATCACTGTGCGCTAATTGCTCATTAACTTATCCCTTTAGCACACAACATTATGTTCTAGCACATTATCGGCAGCAAACATGTTAATACATTGCGAGCTGATGCTGCTGTGTACACATTATCATGAGCAGCTGGTGAAAATTAATTTTATCAAAGAACACACAAATTAGGTTATAAAAGTTTAAAAATTGTTTTGGAAGAAACAAAATGTATAATATTATGATAAAAGGAGGGTAAGTAATCTGAAATTTAAACATTTAATAATGGAAATAACAAAATGTTAAATTTATTTTTAAAAAAAAATCTTTAAAATGTTCTAAATTCCATTTCGGTAGATATCGCCACAACCAAACCCATATCAATGAACACAAAATGTAACTTTAACCAAAAGGTAAAAAAAACAAGTATGGATAGAGTAATTTTAACATACCGGCTAAATGAAGTGAAATCCACAATGATGTGTTAAATGAATAACAAATGATGTTTTAAATGAAGTGAAATCCAAAAGTTTTATCAGACAGCAAAATTAAAAAAAAAAAAAAAATGTTGATGCTTCAGCAAAAATAAACAGCATAAATTTACAGCCAACATATTACATTTCATCTTAAAATGGCAGAGAATTAAGACTTATTAACCCTTTAAGGATAACTGTCACACAGGTGTGTACTCATAGCGTTAAGCATGCGGCCATCCTGAAAGGGTTAAACAAGTATCAATATAAGAGAGATCTGCAAGTTCATTCATATTTAGAGCATCATGCGATTTTTATAATAAAAACATTTCAATAAAAATATAGTGCAGTATAAAATTGTTAAAAAGTCAATTTTATTGATGCACCAGTAATTTTCATTTTTCACTGCAGTATTTCACAGTTCCAAAAACACAATTTTGTATTTTTAACAATTTCCTACCTAGAAGTATGAATTAAAAGTTGAACTTTTCAGGAATACAGCCAACATATTCTATTTCATCTCAAAATGGTAGAGAATTGACTTTTTTTAAAAAATCAATTTTATTGATGGAGCAGTAATTTTTTCACTGCAGTATTTCACTGTTCCAAAAACACAATTTTGGATTTTTTAACAATTTCCAAAATTTAACTTTTCAAGAAAGTACATTCACTATAATGAATGATAACTATTCCCATGCATGCTCAAACTAATGAATATAATGACTGATATGAATAAAAGTAAAACTGACATAAAATGAACATTTCTAATTAATGGGAAGGAGGAATGAAAAAAGGTATACAAGACAAAGATGTAAGGAAAAGGTTTCAAAAAATGCATAGATTGCACTCTATTGTGCTGGAATATTTTGATGAGGCAATGTTTTTACCTTTAATTTGATTATCTCAAAATGTTTTTTTTTTTTTAACTGCAAGTACCTTTTTCTCAAAATCTACTTTATACATGTTTTTGAAATTTTTACCACCTATTTTATACATATAAATGTATATACTGTGCAGATTTGCATTGATTATTTCAAAAATATTTCTTAATAGTGCTGATTGTGTGTTATAAAATAGCAATTTTTGAAAATTCGTGGCATACAGTTAATTTTTTTTTTTTTAAAGGTACATTAATGTAAGAATTTCTCTCAGTTTAAAGATAAATGTCTACTTAAACTGTATAAAAAAACTTCAAACATTGATCTATAATATTTTGTGAGAAAAAGGCACCTAAAAAATGCCCATTTAACACTGGAGGTATAGGGGCTACATACTCCCCTCAAATGACAAAAAAGGTCTCAAAAGTTTTCTGCAGTGCATGATGAAAGGTCAACAATAAACCTTTTGACACATCCAAAGAATATCTTAAATTATTTCACAACTGTTCTCCCACATACCTATAAGATTCCTACACAATTTAGGCTAATAGTTTAATTTTTTTAGAATGGGAGATAAATATAAAAACATAGAAAGGTTTTAACTATGACCATCCTAGATCTGCCTGAATTATATAAAAGTAAGCAATATTAAGAGCAGCAAATGAAAAATGCAATTAAATTAACAATTTTAAATTTGAGTCAAGTAATTACAAACAAATCTAATATTTCAAGACAGATGAAAATGATAAATTTTATTTCAAGCTAATCATACAAAAACAAATGCTCAAACACCTGGAGAAAATTTTAAGAGTCCTCTTTAATTAAATCTAACATTCCATCGAGTTTTTCTTTTCAAGTTGATTTTGATTCAGGTTAACATTATATTTATAAAACATGTGAGCTATCCTATTAAAGAAAAATATTTTTTCTTACAATTTCACCATGAAGAAAAAAAATTGTAGTGACTTTTAAGGAGGAGTTTTCAAGTCTAAAGAAAATTTAATTCTGTTCTGAAACTATTTAAGAATTTCATGGCTTAATTAAATTTTGACTTTACTATGCTTTACAAAATATTTACCGAAATTGTCAGCAAATGTTCAGAATTTACAATATATAGCAAGAAATTTAAAATAAGCATTTAAAAAAATTAACTACTCATGCAGGAGAAAATCTTAAATTTGAAATATGGCAGCAAATTTTAATAAACAAAAGGATATAAAAACACAAAAGTATTGTCAAAATACTTTGAATTTACTTAAAAATTAATTATTGCAATTTTACTTGCTTTAAATTTACTTAATTGCAATAGAAAACTTCACTAGATACAAAAGATAAACTAACAATGAATTAAAACAGAACTATTATGGTTTTCACAAATTATCCATATAAAAAAAATTAAATGCCAATTTTTTTTTTTTTTTTTTGCTACAGAAATCTAAAGTACTCAATAGATTTTCTTCAAATTTTCCTTACAAATACTATGAAGCATAAGTATTTAGTGAAGGTTTTGTGAGAATCAATTAGTTATTTTTTTATTAATTCAAAAACTATATTTCCACTGTGCATGTGCAGCTCGAACTCGCCTGTTTTAAAATTTATTAATAACTTACAGGAAAAAATTAGCTTTCAGCAGTTTTTAAAAATCATTTGGTTCAACTGATATTCTCATTTTAATTTTAAAAAAGTTTCAATCCTGAGCAAAGCCATGCATATCGGTATTTAATAGTGAATATTGCATTTAGCAGCCTAAAGCAAAATTTTATAAATTGACAAAATCATGCAGCTGGCTAACACAAAGACTAGGAATTGTTAATCAGTCAAAAATCAAAATATAACCAAATTATTTTGACTCTTTTTACCAGATGTTGTACCATCAATTTTTTTTTTTTATTTAGCTTAAGCACCAATTGATTATGATTTCATCTCCCCCACTGAATTTTGTTCCTCCAGTTACCTGCCAATTAATTTTATTCAATTTCCCCACTCAGTCATCCCACATGTGATGTGTAGATTGATTGGTAATTAGGTTAAATTAGAATAGTAGCTCCACAGGTGGTTGATGGAGGCCACAGACCTTATTTTCACATTACATGAAAAAGAACAAATTCTTGGGGGATACAACAAAATCTCCATTTTAGAAGGATGTTTTAATTTCTTCAAGTATATAATCTACACGATAAAAAAGCCTTTCCCATATCTCAGTAATCTATGGTTGTAAAGCTACAAATGCATCGAAATAAGTTTACATCCATGAAAGAGGGAAATGAATTATTTGAAATAACATTGAAAATTCACATGAATTATTTTGAATAGTTTTTTATATCATACAAACCATATAATCCAGCTTACCTCACTGACATTTATCTTTGCTTTAGCAGATGATTCCAAGAAAGCACAATTATTGAATGACCTGGCTAAATTAGCACCTTGATCTTTACCAACTACACGTTCGTCTTCCAAATCGCATTTGTTACCCACTAAAATCATCGGCACCTAAAACAGTTTAGGTTAGAATACTCAAAAACCTGGAAAATTTTTAAACTTTCCAGTTATCTTTTCACTTAAGCCAAAAAAAGTTATGGAAAAGAGAAACAAATTTAACACATAATTTTAAAAAATAAATATGCATAGAAATATTACAATGAAAAATTTCACAAACATAATCTACAAGATAACACGAAAAAAATTATAAAGCAGCAACTTAGAATTTTTAGAAAAACCAAGATTATTATTCATGTAAAATACAGTCATCATAAAATATCCATTTCCAATAAGAAATGAGATTCCCTCCACTTTTCTGTACTTGGTTCTGTATAAAACTGTTCTCATTCTTAAATTCAAAAATGTCAATGAGCATGCGACTTCTATTAAAAAACTTATTTTGCTTTAAATAGTTCATAGACTACAAGTTCAAAACTAACTTATGATCAGTGTACCACTAATATATAATGAGGCAAGAGATACTAATGGCATGCCAAAACCCTTACAAAATAAAAGTCAATTAACTTTCATTTCTATAATGGCTACTACTATTCCACTCAATGTGTTTTATAAGAAGCAATAGAAAAACATTTCTTCATTAGCTTTAAGTGTTTTGTTGTGTTTTGCAATTGATAAATAAAGTTTTGAAGTAGACATGCTGCATAATTTTCTTAATTATCATATGACATTTTAAAATCATTTTATGATAGGTATTTACAGTGGCAAAGAATCCAAGATACTTAGCACAGAAACAAAAAAAATGGGAATAAAACATTTGTTGTATTTGTCAAAATTTTCAACTAAGTCAATTTTCCTACACTCTGTTCAAACTAATTTTCAGTAGGTGTTAAGAGATTGATTTGAGTGACTTTAATTGACTGGTTTCATCAATCCTCCTAGCTTTTTTATAAACAGAAGTGAGGAAAATCACCAAATATCAAATCAAGAAAATAATGTGAATAAAGGACACAACTTTTTTTTCTACAGTAAAAATCACTAAAAATTTTGTAGATGCATCTTCAAATGTAATAATTTCTGAATACTAGTTTTAGGATGTTTTTCACACCTAGTATAGATATGATGGCATTCAACAGGTAGTCTTAAAACACTAAGCTTTGCATTTAAAGAGAGAAGATAATTTTATTTTACAAAAAACAATCAACACTTGTTAATGAGCAAATTCCATTGTGTTTTGGTTGAAAGTATTTCATTCAGGAGGATGCATCTTAGCTTTTCCTTTGTGCTTAGTGTCTTAATCAAGATTTAGTTTTACATTTTCTTCATAACATAAAACTACAGTACA
Organism: Araneus ventricosus; assembly: GCA_013235015.1. Taxonomy (NCBI): domain Eukaryota; kingdom Metazoa; phylum Arthropoda; class Arachnida; order Araneae; family Araneidae; genus Araneus; species Araneus ventricosus. Next base: position 32,263 of record BGPR01009743.1, read on the forward strand.
ATAAGTGTTTTCTCCATTAAGCTTGGAAAATGTCGGGGTCTTGAACATTACTGGAATGAAACTAACATAAGAGTTAATGAAGTGACTATAAGCTACCAATGTTATGGCTTACGGAAAGAGCAAACTATTCTCTTTCACAATACCTACAACAAATCAGCATATCAGAACTTTAAAAGATACCAAGAGTACTGTTATAATGTACAAATGGTAACTGTATTCCACTCTATATAGTTTCATTACATATAAAGCAAATGTGTACAAATATAAAGTGCATACATAATGAAAAATATTAGCTTATTAAGGCGACTAAGGAAGGGATTTACAATTACAGTGGAATTCTGCTAATTTGACCACAAAAATTTAGTTTCAATTAAGAGAAACTAGTTCTAAAAATGAGTACAGAAAGTAGTAGTACAGCACTGTAGACAAAAGGAATGGACGTAATTAACAAAAGCAATTTCAGAAATATATATATATTTTTACCAATTTTAATTTTGATTTTATACTAATCAAAATAAATTTGAATTATAGAGAATAATTTAACATTATGTTAATAGGAAATTTCAGGAACCAGAGAAAAATTGAAATTACCAACAAATTTGAACTAAAAAAAAATGAACGAATTGTATAGGTTCCACTGTATCAACATTTTTTTTTTTTTAATTTTCAGATTAGAGCTTACATATATTATCAAAATTCCAAAGGTTTCAATGCAACAAAATAAATTCTGATATTTATATCCAATCATCATAATTACCAATATAAATTGTTTCAAATTTATTTAAGTTGTACCAGGGAAGTTAAGTCCCATTGCACATCAAGACTTACAAAAATACATTGTTCCATTTAAAAAAAAAAAAACTGTTGGTTTACTGTTTGGTTTTTGTGCAGATTATTATGCAAAAGCCAGTTTTTGGCTGTATCAGAAATAATACAATTGTCTGGAAACAAAATGTTTTAGTATTTGATCTCAAAATTTAAAAAAACCTACAGAACATTTCTCCGAAGTTTTTCCGAGAATGAACACAGCCAATAAAGGTGCGAAACAAAATACACTTACATCATCTGTATCCTTTACTCTTAATATTTGTTCCCTTAAATCTTGCAAGTCATTGAATGTTGATTGAGCTGTTATGGAATACACGAGAACAAAGCCTTGGCCATTTTTCATATATAGATCTCGCATAGCCGTGAATTGTTCCTAAAGAAAAAATTAATACATTATAAAAAATGCTGCACACATTATTATGAGCATTATTTTAATAAATCAAAAATATTATAACTTGCTGCAATTTAACGTGCCAAAATGCTATATTAAAAAATAAATCGTTTTAAAAAAAAAACTAAAACTTAACATGGAATTAATACATTTTTAATTGAACAAATGTAAAATATAAAATCTGGAACAAAAACTTTACAAAAATATAAAATATTTCAGATTTTTTAAGTAATGAAATATATATAAAAAAAAATATACTTAATTTTAAGCTTTCTAATTTGAAAACAATTATTTGTTAAAATGAAATTTATGATAAAGATGCCAAATACTAGCCCAGATGGCACAAAAAACATTGTCAACACTAAATCTTCAGTGAATTTAACATGTTTTTTTTAGAGATAACTAACAACTCATTTTGAATAGTCGATTATCAGGTAACTTTAGGTTCTTGCAAGCAAATAAATGATACTCAGTATAATAAGTAAATAAAAAAAAAGATTTGTTTCAATTATTTTGTGATTAACTTCAGTAAATTTAAAATTAATACAAGTGTTGAATGAAAAATTAAAAAACAGCATTAATCTCAGAGTGCTATTTGCTTAGATGGTATCAGCAGAAGCAGCAGGACTTCTATCAACCTTTCAGGCATCAAGTTTAAGTTTGTGATTTATTAAAATGTGTTTGTTTTTATTTAAATTGTTTTATGTGTCCACTTTTTGTTTTATGTTTCCAGTGTGTTATTAAAATTCCACACAACAATGAAAATTGCAACTCAAATAATATACAAGCCATTAAAATGAAGTTTCTTGTTTGAAATGAATTAAAAAATTTTATGCATATTGAACTGAAACAGCAACTTGTTTATAATAATTTTATTCATTGTTTTAAACCAGTTTATAAGAAGTTTTATTTCTACTCCTTTTATTTCAAAAGGATTTCTAAAACATTAAATTATTTGAAATAAAAACCAGGAAATAAAT
>BGPR01009743.1:39944-50062 GCA_013235015.1 Araneus ventricosus
ATCTACAGTTCTGATGATGAAACCGCATCTCGAATTTCCTCCATCTAGTTTTCCGTTTTTGGTTCTCATGCTCATATGTACACTGCCAGACAGACAGATTTTCCTCTGATGAATTTCGTACAAAATTTGATAGAAATCTACAATTTTGCATACCAAATTCCTTCCTTCTAGCTCGTAAGGCTTTTGAGTTATCGTGTTCACAGACAGACAGATAAACTTTTATTTTGTTTTATTTACTTATTTGCCGACTCAGAAAGGTACAAAATTTTAAAACGCGGATATTCATCAAAATTTCGAGGTCAAATTTTATGATGAAGGCAATACTTCCTCTTTACATACAAGAAAGTAAATATGCATTAAAAAAGCTGACGTTTGCGAAAATAGCGGTGGGTAAAGACCTTGAAATTAAGAAAATCGTGTCCTTCGCATTTTTAAATTGAAAGAGAAGTATTAGATCTTAAAAAGGAATTTAATGAAGACTAAGCAATATTAAAAATTGATTACAGAATAAAGATAATGGAATAGCATATATTATTATTATTTATTTACTTGAAAATCACCCGTCATACCATGACGGGTGCAAATTGCCTCTTCATTCGAGAGATTTCCCGTCAAATTTGACGTGTTTAAATCGATATATATGAGGGAGAAATGTTTAACATTGATTGAAAACAAATAAAATATACATACGTTTTATGACAGGAAATATTTTTTTTTATTTACATATTTCTTTATTCAAAAGACCTCTTGGTAAACAACATTCCAAACTATATCACGCGCATGATATACCACTGACGTGATTTACTACTTTCTATCAAAAAACGGAAATTAATTTGAAACATATGATTAATCTATCCTATTAAAATTCGAAGGTAAACAAACGTATGTATGTATGTATGTATGTCCGGCTATCTTCTTACGAACCTCTCAACGGAGAAGAAAGCTGAAAGTACCAAAAGATGGGGAATAATCCAAGGAATCGATTTCGGTCATTTAAAATCCGAAATTACAATTAGTTAAAAAGATATTAATTAAAAACGTCAAAAGGAATGAATTGACGTGCTGCCATCTATTGGCAGAATGGTGAATTCATTCACGGCGGATTCTTTTTTTTCCCTATTAGTTTTCGCATCCGGTGTTGCATTTTTTTTATTTATTTAACGGAAGTTGGTATTTTCTTTGGAGCGATCTTCTGTGTTCTTCTGTGTTTGGATTTATTAACAATTGAAAAAAATCGTTTTCCTGCATTTTTCTTTCTTTTTTTTTGTCGTACGGTGTTTCGCAACATTTACCTTTGTTGGGGGAAATATTTAATCATTTTTATGCGTTTTTTATTATTATTCGTTTTATTTTTTCTTTTGCAAAACAAATATCATGCTAATCTGTTTTAATTTATAAGCATAAGAATTCTCGCGTTTGCATTCAAACGAAACTGCTTTAAGGTAGTAAAAAGGCTAGAACTGAAAGTTTTAATCCAACAAGAGAGTATTCAAAACAGATTTACGTTTGTTGGGGAAGCTTAGTGACAATATTTGTAGGAAAAAAAATAGAGGCGGGCATATGAAAAAATGTAGATTCCGAGAAATGCTGGGTTATTAACTATAAGGTAATTAAAAGGTTGGATTTAAAAATTTTAATTAAACAATACAGGATTCAAAGGATTTTTTACGTTTTGGGGGAAACGTAACGATTACGTTAGCGACAAAATCTGTAAAAAAAAATAAACCGGAGGCGGGCATATGAAAATTAGTAATAAAGACTAGATTTCAAAGAATATTTACATTTGTTGGGGAAAGTAAGTGACAATATTTGTTGAAAAAAAAATGGAGCCGGGCATATGAAAATATGGATCCCAAGGCACCACGTGATCTCACTCCTCTCCGCCCGGGAATATCCCTTTATTCAAGATTGCCCGTGCAACGCCGGGTCATGCAGCTAGTATAATTTAAAATTTGTCGAGAACTATTGATCATAGCGAGATTAGTTTTATATTAATCGATAGCAAATTTTATTTCACTGTTTTAGAGCTATTACTCTTTTAAATTTAAAATTACTGAAATTTAGGTTCTGTAACAATGAAATAATGCTGTTTAACGTGCTATGGCGCGAGTTTTATTATTGGTGACGTCAGAGCGTTACCAAGAGACAGTTCTGGGCTATTATATTAGTAATTTATCGCAGTATCACGTTCAGACAGCCATATCCACATAGCTTTGTTATTACCGCTTATCAGAATTTCAGACTTGTTCAGCAAAATTTTGTCTTTTGTATTGCGTTTCTTCGCTAGGAAGAAGAAAACTATTGGCAATAAACATACTAGAGACATCCGCTTCAATTTAGCATGAATGTCGTTGCTACCAAAAATTTTTCACGAATCTGTACTTCAGAAAGTTTTGTTCAAAAACTGAAAGAATTCCGCTTCATTTATGATCTGTATTGCTATATTAATATTTTGCGTTAACACTGCTGTCTTCATGTAAGGTGCTTTCTTTATTTTTATGCGTAGGGGAAAGTGGAGTAAAGCAGGGTAGTAAGACTCGAAAGCCATTGAAGCTAAACTATTCGCGACAGAGAGCTTGTCAAATTTTATTAAAATATTCGTTGTTTAACGGAGTACAATACAGTCGTACCTCCATTTAACGAAGTCGCTAAATCCCGAAAAAAAGTTCGTTATATGGAAAATTCGTTAAATAGAGATTCACCTTTTAAAATACTTTAAACTACACAAAACAGATTTTAAATTCATAAACACTAAATATTATTAAAAAGATAATTAATCACACCTTTATTTTGTAAATTAATATCTATTTGTTTTATATATTTTACCCATCAAAAAGAAATCTGCAAGGAAAACAAGAATAAAACAAAACATTGTCCGGGAATACACTGTATTTTCATTTAAAAAAATAATTTTACATTAAAATTAATGAATTTAAGCATTTCATCATACGAAGGTTTGTTGATTTCTGCATTATGATCATTTCCATCTTCATCATCTTCGTCTTCATCGCAGTATTGTTTTTATTTTTCACACTGTCCACTGCAAAACTGCCTCATCCACATCTTCATAGACACATGCTATTAAACGTTTTGAACAAGAATTCGATGAATCGTAATTTTGTATCTTATCACCATTTTTTCATTATGGTTGATAAGCCTTTTGGAGGAATACCAAATTTTAAAGCAATATCCTTTTTGTTTCACGCCTTTATCCTCATGAAGAATTCAAATTTTTTTCTTTGATACTCAAGCACTTTCGCTTTGACATTTTCCAGCTTCAAGGTCATTGATCACCATAAAATGTGTTAAAAGAAAGAATAAGTTTGAAATGTTTAGAAATATTTTGAGAAATAGGGAGAAAAAAAAATATTGGATCACAAGAAAAAGTTCGTTAAATAGAGAACGCACTTCGCTATTTAGAGGATATTTTAAGAAGAAATTCGCAAAATGTTCTTGGTTCCAAGAAGAAGTTCTCAAAATAGAGAAATTCGCAAAATAGAGGTTCGTTAAATAGAGGTCCGACTGTATATCTTTCCAGAAAAGTTATAGTTTCACTACTTTTTTTATCATTGATTTTTTTTATATAGAAGAGTCGTATCACTCGGTTTTACCCCACTAGTGAGGCAAAACCGGTGCACATGTTAACTTTGTGGGAAATTAGGGAAGCTAGATTTTCAGTGGAAAAGTAGCAGACATTTTTATTTTATATGAAAATTTAAGAATATTAGTTACAAAATTCACATGGAAAGCAGCTGTCTTCTTCCTCCACGCCACTGTAGCTTTCGTGGGCACAGTTAAGATAGTTTCTGAATTGGATCCACCCTTCTCATTTCTTTAAGCCAGAAAATGCATCATTAAAATATAAACAATCAACGTCTGGTGTGCTTTTATCATCTTCAACGGAAGAATCATCAATACTGTCTGGCCCGCTCTTGCGCCACTTGGCGTACCCGGTTTCACCCCGAGTGCAGATGGAAAACGAAATAGAACCACGTAGCTATTGTAAACTAACTAAACTAAATCCTTATTATTTGGCAGGGTATAAATCCTTAGTAAACAGGTAATAGGATAGACTAAATATAGGTCTTGTAATGATTATTAAATAAGGATAGTTCAACCTTTAGGCTACGGGGACTTAAACCAGAAGAACTGCGTTTAATGCGGGGATTGAAATCCTCACTTGTGTCTGGTACTGACGTTTTAAGACAAATTCACCTACACAGACGCAGTGAATTCAACCGCAACAACATCGCCACTATGGCCGTTCCTTCTTCTTGACTAGTGGAGTGTAATTCAGAATTTATCCGCTAAAAAGGAGAACTAATAGCGCCAGAATCGAGGTACCAGTTTTACCCCACTCTCTCCTATGTATTTAATCTGACTTATTTCATATCTGTAAAAATGGAATTTCGTAATCGATTTTACACTATTTTCTGATATGCTAGACTGAAAGAACTGCTACTTCTTTCAAGTTAGAGACACATAGAAATGTCTGCCAAGGGGATACTTGGGGGAGAGTGGAAACCTGCTTTTATTTCTTATTGGCTTAATTTGGCATTTTAATACATAGTATCTTAAAAAAAGAGTAAGAAGAGAAGAGAACGTAAAAATTAGTTCATCAAAAAGAGCATCATAAAAATAACTACTTTTGGAAATCTTCTTTAACCAAGCGTGTTCAGATATATTTCTCAACCAGAAAAGACGATATTGGAGAAAAAAAATCATTCTTGATTATTTTTAATACTGGACAACAACCATTTTGTTGCCCGTATGATTTTATCTAATTCTTATGTTAGTTAGTTATATTAACGTCCCGTTTTGAAGCAACACGAGGGCTATTTTGGGACGGACCTCGTAATTTTGAACCACGGTCAGATGACGAGGACGACTCCTGAGCTGGCGCCCCCGTCTCCAAACTTCCACGCCATACCAACGGGAGGGCGTTTGGCCACTGCGTATGATTTAGCGTGCAACGGGCCCCATACACGGCGGATCTTCAGTGGAAGCGGGTCTCGGGCCTGGAGCCCTCCGGCCCCAAAGCCGAGACCTTACCATTAGGCCACCGCTGCCGCTAATTCTTATGTAATTTCACGCTCTGAATTCGAAAAACCAATCAGAATTTGTCTATCACCCTCCAATTTTATGCAACATGAACTCGCACCAAAACCTCTGTCCACTCCTTTCTTTTATTTGAATCAATGTCGTAGCCAGGATATTTTTTGTTGCCTTTGAGATTTTAACTGATAATGGTGTTCTTATGGTCACTGAACCCGAATATAATCTCGAAAAACCTCTATAACATACTGTTTTTCAGCAACACTACTCGTAATTGCTTACATGTACATAGAAAATGTCATTGAAATATGTCGGATCTTGTGTCAAAAATACTTCCTGAAAAAATTAACTGCCGGCCAAGAAGATAATGTTTGGATTTGAAATGCTCTTACAAATGTAATTTTTACAAAGAAAAGGCTGTATGTCAAAAATTATAACAGGTGTTTTTGGATCGAGAATCCTGCAACGCAAATACGATTCAATGCATGGGCCACTTTGTAAGGACAGATGTTTCGGTTTGGAGCACGTGGAAGCTTTTGCCAAGATGGTGATGTGATATTTTGTAATGATGTTGACTCTTTAAGGCACTAGGCCTACAGCATAACCCTCAAGAATGGCGTTTTTTTATATACTCTTCAAAGGTCAGCTTGATGGTAACAAGCAATGACACAATGGTAACAAGCACCCTTTGATTCCTGTAGGATATGCTGTTCGTATGAAAGAGACATACGAAACCTTGAAGCATATGTTGTCCAGTATTGAGTACAGCAAGCATTCTTGGTATATATGCGCTGACTTGAAAGTGATTGCCGTCTTAGTTGGATTGCAAGCAAGCTACACCAAGTTTTGTTGCTTTCTGTGCCAGTGGGACAGCAGGGACAGAAAAAGCACTACATCAAGAAGGTGTAGCCCAAGCGACAGTTCCTCATACCGGGTGTGAAGAATGAAGAGAATGAACCACTAGTTGACTCAAAAAAAAATTATCTTGCCTCCATTGCACATCAAATTAGGTTTGATGAAGAATTTTGTTAAAGCGATGGACTGTGGAGGAAGTGGATTTCAGAACTTACGTCTGAAGTTTCCAAAAGTGAGTGAAGCAAAAATTAAGGAAAGTATATTTGTTGGGCCTCAAATTAGACAACTAATGAAGGATCTGGTGTTTGAGAGTAAACTGACAAAGAAGGAAGCCGCACCATGGGCATCGTTTAAGGAGTTTCAAAAAACTTCCGCGGAAATCACAAAGCGGAAAACTAAGGCAAATCGACAATAACTTGCTTAAAGGCCTACATAACCATGGGGTGCAACATGCCGTTGAAAATTCATTTCTTGCACTCCCACTTAGAATTCTTCCCTGAAAACCTTGGATCAGTAAGCGACGAGCATGGTGAACGGTTCCATCAGGATATCTTGAATATGGGACCTCGTTACCAAGGGAAATGGAATCCCGAAATGTTAGCCGACTATTGTTGGACATTGAAAATGGATATTCCTCAAGCTAATCACAGTCGACAGGCCAAGTACACAAGAAAGTGAAGGTTTGTAACATTTTAATAAGCCTATGTAAATATTGCAAGCTGAATATGATTTCCTAATGTATAAAATAAGAGTTACTACGTTGCTCAAAAACTATGGGTGATTGAAAAAACGGTTAACAGATTTGAAATAAGGGCGCAAAAATACATAGGTATAACCCTTTCTTTCTCAAGCAACATGAAAAAATTTTTTTTGTTGTCCAGTGTGATTAATAACTTGCAGAGACAAATTTCGATTTGATGGTAATAACTGATCATAGATTTCAGTTCATGGTGTTACAGCAACCCCGGTTAATCGAACTAAAAGGGGGGAAGCCGTTTCGGATAAAGATGTTTTCGGTTAAGCCATGAACGTTATAATTATTTTGTATCTAATTACAGTAGGTAATTCTGAAATGTTTTGAGTGTAAAACGAATTCAAAACTCTCTTTGTAGGCTACAACTATGTTCTTTATTAAAGATAAAAAGGGTTTAAGGATTACAGTAACTCCATTAACATATACTTAGTAATAGCTTATAACATTTGAATTGCTCATTAAAAAAAAACTTAGTAATTTATCTGTTTCTTGTGTCCCTTCCAACGTTTTCGAGCAGCAAGGTCTTGCCATCTTTTCATTAGAATGACGTCAGCCGGCCTCGACTCATTGCATTGCTCAACAATTCTTAGGGCAACCTAAAATATCAACAACACATGTAGTATTATAGTTTCTGTGTCGCTGTAAAAGAGCAAGTATTAATGTACAGTATACAGAGACAGCTGGTACAACTGTCACTTTTAGCTTTCACATTAAAAAAAAGCAATGCATTTAAATACTCTAAAGTCAGCCATTCACTTGAAGTATAGTCATGCCATTTGTTCTAAGCCTGTTTTTCCCACCCATTTTAATCGAAAAATACAGGCACGCCATTCACTTGTATTTAAAAAGACGCTAACTCTGACCGAAGGTAGGGGGGCGATCTTCTTTCCCTCTCTACAGCTGCTTGTCAATAGCTCTTCGATTTTCCCCAGTCAGCAGATTTTAATTTATGCTACCTTCGAAGCGAGGCTTCATTCTACGAAAAGCATTGTTCTTTTCGCTAGCCTAGCCTCTTTCAGGGTGTATTTGATTGTTCTTTCCGATTTCAGTCCAGACGGAATTCCAACCAAGGCAAGCCGTTTGGCTCATTTCTATATATTTTTATCGCTTTTTCCTTTTCGCGTTCCAAAATATACAATTTGTCTGTGAAATGAATGGCTGGCTTAATAGTTTGTTGAAAGACGCAACAAACTCTAAACTCAGGCCTACCTCTTTCATCCATCTCGCACTTCGCATTCGGGAATTCTTTTTAGCATTTCTACCAGAGGTATTTTGGATAACCTGAGTTCGGTTAACCGGGGTTCTACTGTATTTTATAATTATCAGATGGTTCGGCATCACATGGTAATCAACTTCATGCTGGCAGATGATAATCTGGAATTTACTTCGATGGATTTCAATTTTGGTATTAATACTTTTATTGTGTTCAGTTTCAGTGTTAGTTGCGTACTTATTTTGAAAAGACTGTGTTCTAGGTTCTTGATTTTTCAAAAAACCAAGATTACATTTAACATTTTCTTTCCTAGAAAATACTGCAGTTCTTGAAATATCTTATTTCACTAATTAGTGAAATAAGATATTTTAATAATATGAAGTTTTTATAAGATGAAGTTTAATTAAACTTCAGAACAGTATAATCCATCAAAATTTCATTCATTTCGAAATAATATTTTTTTTAACATTTGCGTTAATGGCTGAAACAATGTTAAATTTGAATTAAGAAAAATTAAATTAGAACATGTGGAGCGGTAAATTGAAAAAAATAAATCCCATTCAAATAAGGAAATCCTTTGTTGAAGTTGGTTGTTTTACAAATATAACATTGGATAACTCGATAATGGCACTTTCATTTATACAAAGTAAGAACTAATTTTCAACGAGTCTAATAGCGAATGATATTAGATATTAACCATAGCAAATTTTAAAGCTAATTGGGTAGAAAGAATTAAAGAAGTTGTTGAAAAATAGCTTGCCTCACCCATTTAAAATTACAACGTAGAAAGTAAAATATAAAAGTAAATGGCTTATAGTGCGCTGAAAGTAACATAGAGAAAACGCATGCCATGCTCTCACATTCCAACAAACCTGTCAAGGAAATAACCTTCCTCGACAAAATTCTTAAGCCGCGTTCCTACGGCCTGTCTTTCCATGAGTTCCATACGCGGTTCGCGTTATTCCCCATCGTCGGAACAGGAAGAATCGTTATCTGCTGTTTCCCGCGTTATGATGGTAAATAGCTCGCACGTCAAAGGAGGGGGAAGTGGCTATACTCAGAGACAGGCCAAGAAGCTGACAGAGATTACGCTATGCTTCCGGTGCTGCACCGATGAATGACGTAGTTGGTGTTTCTACGCGTTTTGGGGTTCCTTTCTATTAGAATTCGCCAACAACCAGAAGTAGATTTTCTTTGCTTCGTGGGCGCCAACGTTTCGTTTTCAAAGCAAAAAGAGAAAGTTGCTTGGATCAATTTTTTTTACTATTACATTGTTTAAAGTACATAATTTTTGCATTATTAATTAAAGGAAGCCTGAGAAATATCAATAGTAGACGCTTGACACTATATTTAAAATTGTATACAGCAGAAGATTCTATGCAAAAAAAAAAGAATTAATTACACCAACCATGCTTTCATGTGGTTATCTTGAAATAAAGGATGGATAAATTTTTTAATAATTAAAAGGAAATTTAATATAAAAAAAACTAAAATATTTACAATGAATATTGCTCGAATAATAATAGAATTACAACTCAAATTTTAAATTATATATTCAGTAAAACTTTTTTTTCACTCTTCTAATACGGAGTTTTGAGAAGTTAAGGTATGTACATTGAATGTTTTATATTATACAGCATAACCGAAAGCTTCATATTCTATTTTAAATATTTTTCTTAGCACTCTTATAATATTTTTCATTGTATGCAAATATTTTTTGGATAAACTTGCGCACAAATGAATCCGTTAAATCTAGAGTTTAACATTTAGTTTTTATAGATAAACAGATTGAGCCAAACATATAAAATGCAAAAAATAATATGCTGTGTTACATGCTGCCAACACCAAGAGGGATTATTCGCCAAATGTGAGCTCCGAAGAGACAGAGAAAAAAAACTTTTCCCCCGAATGTTTCTAAGGTCATCTTGGTCCTCGTTATTTCCGACAGAAGGCGGTGAAAAAAAGATTTAAGAATTTAAATAACATACGTTTTGAAAATAGATTTTTATTGCAGAGAATATCGGTTTTTGTTATTTAAAGCAAAATTTTGTTGAAATATCTCAATTACTTTTAAAATACATAAGAATAACTGCAGGACTATTTCACTTGGCGGAAGAATACCATCCATAGCTTCCACTATATAACATTCTTGAGTTGTCTTGGACTATAGATGGTTCCAGTGCATCCGTTCACTCGAGCTCAGCCGAGAGATTTGCCAAGCCACTCGCCGTGGGAAAGGCG
>BGPR01009744.1:0-56003 GCA_013235015.1 Araneus ventricosus
ACCTAAAATAGGTCTAGCAACATCAGCTATAATAAAAGACCATGGAAAAATTCTTCTTAAACCAATATTAAGAGATAAGTTCCGTACGTATTTATTTTTGTGCCGTTTGCTGCTAACAAATTTAACAAAGATTTTGGTTTGCAGAGTTCTGCGTACGAAGGAGGTACGACAGAAATATCAGCCCCTGTGTCCACTAGAAAATTAAGACCCGATGGTATATCGTGACTATCGGCACTAGACGGCAATTATTCTGGCCTTTAACGTCGGGCGCCATCAACGCCTGGCCCTCTAGTTTACCTGTTTATAACTTACAAGGTTGGACGCACTTTTCAGCGTTTTCGCGGAAACGGAAATGATACCAGCACGCCTTATCCTTACGAATAGCAGAACGAGTGCGAAAATTGTTTGCTTCTTGCACACTTGCTTCTGGATCTCCGAAACTGCGACATCCTATTAATTTTTAGTGAAAGTTCACTGATTTGAGCCGGCAAATTTGAAATACAGTCATTAGGAACGCTCTTTTCTGGCACTTTCGTTTTCACATGATAAGAGTATATTTCACTTCCGGACGTCAGGTCTGCAATTTTATTCGCCACGATAGATAGTTTATTCATATCATCACTAGAAGTAGTTAAAATTGCTTGCATTTGTATGGGCAAGCGTTGCAACCATAAAGATAGAAGCACTTCATCGCCAACGCGGTTTCCCTCCAAATCCTGCATCTGACGTACAGACGGGCGTTTATCATCCAATTCTGTATATTGCAACAATTTTTTAAGTCGACGCTCCTCAGAATCAGAGAAAATATTGATCGGACGTTCTTTTAAAGTTTTGCACATATCACTATTTGGAAAAGAAGTTATCACCAACCTGTGAGAGAATTTCGGTTTCGACCGAAACGACTACAGTATGATATTTTGTCCAATCTTGCACGATCCCACTGGTGATGAATTGTGATTCTAGCTGCGAAAACTATATTGCTGGGTTTTCTCTCCAAAACGGAGGCACTTTCACGGCAATACGAGAACCTTCAAATTCGAAACGGACTTAACGTCCGATGAATCACCGGAATCATTCATAACTTTCGCTTTTGCATAAGATTGATATTCTACTCCGAGGTCACCAGTTTGGCAATAAATGCTAGTGTGGTTGCAATGAAAATAGATGATTTAAATTAAATACATTTATTTTACATTATTTACACGACTTCTTACATTACGTTAGCTTAACCCAGATAGCATGTAAATTTGCAGAAAGCTTGATTTTTCTTGATATTATCTTGTCAAGACAAATTTGATGTGGCAGCTTTGAAACGAGCTTCCTGCAAAGTAACAAAGCATCATCGACCAACAATTTGCCCCACTTGCGAAACAAGTTTGCTGTGAAGATGTCATGACGAACTTCACACCACGATTGCAGAACAAGTTTGCTGCAAAGATGATATTTTATTTTGCACACTTAAAACTAATATTTGTCTCTGTTTTAAAAAAAACATCCGCTTTTTAATAGCATCTCCTAGACCGTCCTTCTTTTTATTAATTCAATAAATCAATGATAATTTGTGAAAAAACTAACTTTCTTATAAAAAAATTTGAAAAATTCTCCATCTTTTTACTAAATATAGAACTCGCACTTTAAAGAAAACTATATATCGCCTTTTTCTTAATGTTGAAATTTTAACGTTCATAAACAAAATTAAACCTAAAAAACAGTCAATGTTTTTTGAAAAATAATAACTTACACTTTGTCCCATTTTAAAAGTAATTACATTTGAACCCTAAATTCATAATTTTTTCTACTAGCAAAACGGAGTTATTAGAGAAAATCGTTCTCTCTCTTCGTCTTCAAATCATATTCTCAACTCAAAATTTAAAATATTAAAGAAATCAAGAAAACAGTTTAAAATAAATCGCAGATGCACGATCTATTAGCGCAATCTATCTTCTAATCTCAGAGTCTACATGGCTGAGTGGTTAAGACGACAGGTTTAGGAAGCGGTAGGTTGCGGGTTCGAATCCGAGATTGTCTTCGTACTCTGTTTTTGCTATAATTTGCAATGAGTTGGACGCGGCAAGCTTGTGACAAGTTTGACGAGCGATGACTAACTCGTTTGCGTTAACTTGTTTTGAGCTTGCATGCACTCTTGCCCTGTCAAACTTGCTGCAGATTTGCAGATCAAGATTGCTATCTGGGAACGAACAATAATAAATGATTGGCTAGACGGTAGCGCCTCCACAATAGTAGCAATTTTACATAGCATCTTGTGCTGTTTGGGTAAGGTCGCAGTAGCGTAAATAAAGGGGAGCGGAGCGGGCGGACTTCGAAAGGGGCGGTAAAAGAAAATATACAGGAAAAAGTTTTATAACTAAGAAGAGCAGCTGCACTAACTCAGTCGTTGCGTGCATAAAAAAAAAAAAACTAGTGCAGTTGCAACTATGCGCATTTTCCGACTTTTGTCGGTAAACTTCCGATATGTGAAAGAAAGACTGGTGGCGGACTCGCGATTTCGCAACTTATCTGCAGAGATCGAGGACGTCAAACGACGAATTAAATTACTATTAAAATATATTTTCCATTGAGTTTATTTTTTTTCAAGCAAGTTTGCCCCTGGCGACAAAAGTTGCAGCTACGCCGTTGTAAGGTGATCACGGATTTGCTTATTTATTCAGATTAGAAAATTTAGGAAGCTTAATTTCCTTTTAAAATTCTGAAATAAAAAAAAATACAATTCGAAATTGTAAAAAATATTGGAAAGTGAAATATCAGCAATGAGGGACAGATATCCTCCATCCTGCTTCGATTCCGTCCATGACACCTAGCTATGATATTTTCGTTCGATTCCCTACGAAACAAATATATTTGCCCAGAAAAATATAGGTCTTTTATTTGGAATAAAATATTCACCACAATTAATAGCTGATCATTCTATATACTGCATACACGTCACCCGCAGTGCATCATAATGATGAAAATCATATTTGGAAAGTTTTCTCTTGAATATATATGACAATATCATCACTTGTTTCGATCTTTCAGTGAGCAGTTTGAATTTCAATTTACTTATTTCTTTCGCTTTATCATTATTTTCAACAAAACAAGGGAAAAGAAAAATCAATGCCCTGAAATAGAGAGAAAGCCAACTTTTCTGCTGTAGCAAAAATTCTTCGAATCTTGTCTCCGCTCTTCATTACCTCCCCCTCCTCCTCTGAATATTGCTGTTGTTATTAAACAAGTGGATGTATGAACGTGTGGGTAATATGTTAAAATATTGAATTTGCTATTTTCGATTAGTGATTGTTGGGAATCAGTTGCTTCTTATTAATCGTGTGTTACAGCATCAACAAAAGAAGTTTAAAATTTTAATAACATATCAGTTTTTGTCTGAAAACGAACAACTGTTATGTATCAAATTAGAAATGTTGGCCTGAATATGTGTGTCTCTTAGAAGCTGCGAGAAACGAAGTGTAAAACTCTTAACGAAAATTTTTAAATTTTTAATCGAAATGTGTGGCTAATTGAAATGGCATCCGCTACTGGACTGGAAATATCTAGACGTAATCCCCAAGATGAATATGACCTTATCCAGCGTATTGGTAGTGGTACCTATGGAGATGTATACAAAGTAAGTTTTCTTGTCTTCCGATCAATTACAGTACTTCATTTTTTGATAAATATTGCTTATTCTTAAAATTTATACATTTTTCTTTTTAAAAAAGTAGCTGTTTATATATTTATATAACGAATGTGTAGTTTTTTAGGTACCTGATTCCATGATGCTTTACCTAGTAAAAATATTATTTTAGTTAATATGTGACATTCAAGTAACTTACTGGTATAGGATTATTATTATTATTTTTTTTTTAAGTTTTCATTTTTTTCTTAAAGTGTATGTTCACAAATGTTGGAAAGTTATTTATAAGTTTAAACTTCTTTAACTGAGATTCTGTCCATATTTTAGTCTAATATGGATAATTTTTCATGTGTATTATGACAGTTTTTATAATTGCATCAGTCAAATAATATCTGATGTGTGATTTTGAAATATTTATATTAAATATCATCAATTACTGCACTGTAATCAAGGTTGGGATATATTTCTTTCTGCTGTGACAATTAATTGAACTTTCTGAGCATGGATCTAATTTTTGATTTGCTGTTTTCAGATCATTCACAAAACTGTTGAGTACAGTACAAGTACTCTTTATTCTTTTCTTTAACGGTTCATTTGACTTAACTCATTATTTAGACTATATTTAAAAAGTGATGAAATGCACTGATGTTAATTTCAGATTATGTTGCATTTTAGAAAAATAAATGTAGCTATAAATTTATTTTTCTAAAATGCAACATAATCTGAAATTAACATCAGAGCATTTCATCACTTTTTAAATATAGTCTAAATAATGAGCTAATAACACTTTAATCTAGCTATTAACATTTTATTCTATGAATAATCTAGCTATTAACACTTTATTCTATGAATACAGAACATGTATGAACCATGTGGAAATCAGTATTTGTTATTACTGTGTTTTGCAATAAAAAGTGAAGTTGATAGCATTTTTTTACAAGGATTATTTTTATCATTACATTAACCCTATGTTTTTTTTTGTTTATGATCGGTAGCTGAAAATTCTCTGATTTAGCATCTAGGGTTTTTTAAAAAAGAATTTTTGCCATTAATTAGTTTATTCTGGCTCTATGTCTATATAGAAATTAACTGATATATGAACTTCATTCATCATATTTACATTAACCAGAAGTATGATGCGCCCATTCTTATTTTATTTTAACTGATGTAATTGACTAATTTTTGTAGTGCTGATTAGAACTTTTTGCTACTAGAATAAATTTTTTAGGTTATATTTCATTTGTTGGTAGAAATGTTACAAAGAAATTATGTATGAGGCATCCAATTATCAATAGCTAGACAAATCATCTATAATCTTTTTTTCTTGTATAGCTGCTTGAAAATGAGTCTTTTAATAAAACTTCATCTATAGGATATTAGAAACTTGCATAATATTTTTGGATCATGGATCTTATTATGTATAAATATCAATTAAACATGAATAAAAAATGAAACTATAATATTTTATTCTGTTCTGTCATGGAGCTAAAATGATGAGTTAAACATGTTAATTCTCTTCGATTTTTATTACAAAATATTATTTCTCTGTTATTTTGTTTATTTTACATTTAAGCTGTTTTAATCACATATTCTTTCATACCTGTTAAAGATGCTATGCTACCAAAATACATAAATTGACTTTGAAAATTGAGTCTACACTTTATTCAAATATGTTTTTTGTTTATTTCTGTATGTTTAAATATAGGAATCAAAGACTGCTAATTTACAGTTAATTTTTATTAATTCTTTGAACATAATGTGTAATTATTTCACTCACTTTAATAAAATAATTTGCTATTATTACATGGAAATATTAATTTTCAGTTTTAGATTTCAAATATTTTATGCATTTTGGTTGAAACTGTATTGATCCGATTTTAAAAATCCTAAATGCACACCTATTAAGTTCATTGCTACTTTATAGAAGAGTTTCAGTGAAGGTTACTAACCTCTGTCAAGAGTCTGGAGAGCAGCCAGCTGAGATTCCCTTTAGAATGGAGAACTTTTTGTTTTGCTCCTTATCTATTTGTATTTTATTTTTAACATCAAGTTGAGGCAGACTTTCATTTATGCTAAATAATGAGATTAATTTATACAAATGATTATTTTTTAAAATTTCTTATTCAAAGAAAAGAACTATAATTTAATTTTTATTTAAAATATTTTTAAAATAAATTTTCAATTCTGTATATCCAATATATCTTAAAATACATTTTCTTTTATTCACTTTCTCATTATGTGAATGCAGTATTAATTTATCAGAAGTTTTAAAGAGCAGAAATGTTCACAATTGGCTCATAATTTTGGAGAAAATTAGTCCCCCCCCCCCTGTAATAATTAGAAGTTGTGAACTTTAGTTAATTAAACACAATTCAGATACTTGAAAAATATTTAATAAGTGAAATTTTCAAAATATCTTATTGTGAATTCAGAATTCAAAGTAATATAAAATGTTTATTATTTTTTACATGTGAATTAATCCGATAATATTATTTACTGTTTTTCAATTTTAGTTTAATTTTGCTTTATGTAATGCAATTTATACATTTTATTTAAGAAAGAAAATAAACTTTCTTTCCTGTGAAGACCTACAGTAGATAATTTTGAAAATCTTTTTTATTTTATTTTTGGAAAAGAAATATTTTAAAAAAAAAAACTTGTTGTGTATGATTTTTTGACATTAATTTTGTAACGAGACAAAAATATATAAATTATGTAACATTAGCAATGGTTCACTAATAAAGTAACTAGCAATGAAGACAGTAATTTTAATTCCTGTGAGATGTTGTACTCATTGTTCCAGGTGCATCATTAGAAATTTTTCTTGACTAATAATTTCTTTGTAGGGGTATGTGCTGTCTTTTTTTATGTTTAAAAGGCATTGATAATTTAACAGCTTTAAAAAATTTTCTAGTCTAAGAAAATTGTTTACAGTAGAAAGTATTGAATGTCAAGTGCAATTATCGCATCATTTAAAATAACATATGAAACTGATATTGTAAACAATTCCATGAATAGATACTTCATATATTATTACAAGTATTTACTTTCAGTATCATTTAATAATATTTTGCTGAGTTTGAAAAATAATTAAGATACTTTTACTTTCATAAAAAATTAGATATACATTTATTACTGATTTGTTAGTTTAACAGTTATAATTAATAAAATTTAACAAATTATTAAAAAAATGTTTCTTGAATTAATTAAAAATTATTTAAACCCTTTATATGATACAATCACTGGATGCTGCTGCGTTTGGCGCAGAAAAAGGTGCATTGTTATCATCGTTGACTACTTCTTCTGTTTTTTATTTATATTTTTTTTAGTTTTTTCTTTTTAAATGTTTTTTAATTTTTTACATTTTCTATTGTTTCTTGTTTAAATTGCACATCATGAAAGACGATGCATTTTCATTTCATTACATAAATGTTGACAAATGTCAAGCTATGGTTTGATTTCATTGTAAAACTATTTAGTAGAGAGAAGTATAAACAAATTTAGATGTTCTTGTTAAGTGCTCATTTTATTTAGTAGAGCTTTATATCCTAGAATTATGTGAAAATCTGTTCAAACATTATTTTCATATTTTGTCTCATTTAAATTTGTGTATTAACATTTTTTTATTTTTAACCATTTAACTGATTTGCCTTTGAAAAATATTAATATAATTATTGGTGGTATTTCAAGCTTATTAGATAAAATTAAGTTATTTATAGACAGTATGATTTGATACAAAAAATAACATAGAATGAATAAACATCTCAAGTATTTTTTAACTGTTAGTTGAATCAAAATGATGACATATTCCCAAAACAGAAGCATAATGAAATTAGATAGAGAAAACAAAGCAGTTAAGTGGTTAATG
This sequence comes from Araneus ventricosus, assembly GCA_013235015.1. NCBI lineage: Eukaryota > Metazoa > Arthropoda > Arachnida > Araneae > Araneidae > Araneus > Araneus ventricosus. The sequence goes on from BGPR01009744.1 coordinate 7,500, forward strand.
TTTTGTGATGTAGAAGCATTTTTACTATTTACTAAGCAATTGGGCCATTCTCCTCTGTAAACCCTCCGAACCCCAATTTTTTTTATTTGTGTATGTTTTTTATTTATGCAATATTAAAGTATAAGTTAAACCTTAGGACATGAGATAAAACATTTGCTTTAACTAATTTTTTTAATATGGAATAAATTCTAGAAATTATAATTTTTAAGTTTTCTCATTACAATCAACATATTTGCATGTTGTTCCTTAATTGGAAAAATATTGTTGCATTTCAATTTCTTTTTTTAAAAAATATATATGCATAATGTTCTCATTCAGTAATGAGAGAAAAAAATAAAATATCACAAAATTTTTCAAAAAAGGACTAGTTGAACAAAAATTGGATGTCCCATGCATAATACAAAAACATGATCTTTTTTATTTTTCACATTTATTTTTATGGCAAAACAGAAACTGTTATAAATTTACTTTGTTTTTCTTAGTACCAATTTATACTGTAAAGAAATTTTCTGTAAGTTTAATATTAAATGAAATATTAGCACTTGTTTTCATTTCCATAACATAGATTTTTCTAAAAATCTGGAAATCAAAAACTCAACGAGCATTGATAACTGTAGGTGGCTAAATTACTTGAATGGCTTTTTACTCATGTTGTAGAACACTTTATAAAATTTTTTAGACTTTTCCATGGTAGAAACTTCAGTATCATTCAGTGGCGAATCCAGGATTTGGGTCTGGGAGGGGCTAAAGTCATAAAAATTTCATATCGTCATGACGAATGTCAAACCTCATGGCTTATGGAAACCAAAACACTTTAACTTTATAAACTTTACTCACCTGATGATAAGAATCATAAAAAAAAACAATAATTTTGATAATTTAATAAAAAATACAGTGAAATAAATAACCAAAAAGTGTTTTCAACCCTGTCAAAGCTACAAGTTTAAGTGGAATGACAAGAAAAGTAGGAAAATTTTCGAGCCTGTCAAGCCAGAAAGCAATGTTGTCATGCTTTTATTATTTTTTTAAAGAAAGGGGAATTAAGAACAAACAGCTGTAGTGATTTTAAATAAAATCAAGAATTCTGGTTTTGCTCTGGGAGGGGCTGCAGCCCCATAGCCCCCCCTGGATTCGCCACTGGTATCATTACCTAAAACTTGTGTAACTTCCCCAGCATCATAACTTTCATCATACTTCACCACAATCCAATTTTCTGTAGAAATATTTATGGTGTTAACTGGCATGGTATCAACACTTTGTTTTATTGGTGTTATGACATTTGTAAAAAATTCTAAAGCAGAAGAAGGTGAACATTTTAATATTCCGTGCATTTTTGAAATGCCAGGTATTGCTTTTGCTTTAACCCACACACTGTTATCTCTATGTATATCTTTTATCTAAAAATAACACAACTGTTGTAGATGGCATTGCTTTCTTAACAATATTTGCAAAATCTTCTGCTGACTGCAATTGGGGCGGTTGATTTTTTTGACATGACAGCATTTCACATTTTGCCTTACCATCAATTCCATCCATCACACCTTTTCCATGGACCGTTGCAAAATATTTCCAGTGGAAAGTTTTTTGAATTTAATGCTAAGGTCTTGTAGCAGCAAGGTCTTTTATCTGTTTTTAAACTCTGAAGAACTCTCTCCATATTATCTCTTCAAAAAAATTGTTTTCCCTTGCATTTGGCTGAATTTCGTCATAAATTTTTTCAATGAAAGATCTTGCAGTATTTTTTTTTCCTTCTCAAAAGTGTCAGAACATATTAAGTAAGTATTGCATTTTCTATGTACAAATACTGCAGCTGTAAATAGGGTTCTGCTTTTTCGTGTCCAAAGTGCACTCTGGACTTCATCCTGGTATGAGCAACTATAGTTCATGGCAAAATCTAACTGTAAGACTCTTGATTCAGGAGAATTTTTTATCATTTTGGAATTCTTGAAATTGTTTTCTTCTGGTGTTTATATGAGAATTTATTACTGAAAAGTAATAACCAAAACTTCCCTAATGCATGTCTCTTTCACTATAATGTTCAATTATCCTCTATCTTTATTGCTTGATAAAGTTTGATATTCTGGTCACCAAATTAACTACCTTTTTACTCAAAACTATGAATTACTGTTGTTGCTTTCCTGTTAAAAAATAGTCCATATTATGTATATAGTAAATTTTATGAATTATGTAATGGCCTCATTAAAAAAAACCAAAAAATACGTATATAATTAAGTAAAATATATAACTTTTTTCCTTCAAAATTTTACCGAAAGTAGTTTAAACCTGTTACCTATAGTAGTTTGTATTTTATTAGAAATATAATTACCATAATAATTTTTGAATTCCTACTGCTGAGATGGAGTAAAATTCAGACATCTCCCGTGCATAACACAAATTAAATAAATTTTATTGAATAACATATTTGGTAAAAATGTAGTATAATTGGATAGAGATACTATTTAGCTGTTATGAAAAAAATATAATGGCAATTTACAAGTTCTAAATTCACAGAGTTTATGACATACAGAAGTCAAGGTGAAAATTAATATTTTTTCTGAGTCCCGTGCATAACGAACATATTAAATCATTTTTTTAAGTATTTAAACTGTAATTATTGTTTTGCTTTCTACCTGAAATTAGAGAACCAGTCCTGCTTTTGAATTCAATCATAAAACAAAATGAATACACATCTTATTTTACTATTTTTACATACTTCAAAAGTCTGCAAGTGTCCCTAACAGGAGAACATAACAGGAGAGTGGCCCAATTAGGAAAAAACTTTCGCTTTGCTTTTATGTTTTTAACAAATATTCTTAGTTGGATTGTTCTTTACTCCATAATCACAAATCTATATATTGATGATATGTCTTTTAATGCAAGTAAGGATATTAACTGAAATGTGATTTTGATTCTTTGCCCTTATGCCATGTCAATATTGCAACAAGTAGAGACTAGTATATAATGAAGTCTTTAAATATTAAGATTGATTTATTTATGTATATTACAGTAGTCCCTCAGTAATTCAGTAGGTATCGGACCAGAGGACTGCTGGATTGATTAACAAAAGAGCCAGATTAGTAGAGGGTCATTTAAAAAAAAATTCTGTTTGATAGCAAAACCTATATCACTGGTAAACACTGCATTTTTTTTTGCCAATGATATTCTAGTTATTTTAGGATAATTTCATGGTGCTGATTCCAAATCTGGCATTTTTTTTTTTTTCTTTGTCAATTGGCTCTAGTTTTCGAGATGAAGTGAAAATTAAGTTTCAATAGTATTATGCGCATGTACTACTCAAATTGCATTGAAATTGTTTCAAATATAAATCAATAAAATTAAATCAATACAATAACTCAATTTTATCCTTAAGAGTTATCAATATATTAATCTATTCAGAAATCAATGTAATGTGTGTCAAATGTAAGTTAACACTAAATGTACCATGACTGGTTGTAAACTTTTGATTAGAATATTCACATAAAATTTTATCCCATTTTCACACTTGACTTCATTACTTTTTCTATTAAATATATACAATTACTTTTTCATTATTTATTTTTATTTTTCATTGTTAATTCTGTTAGACGTGTGTAGCCTACCGTTAATTACCACAACAGGGATCATTTGACTGGGAGCAAAATTTATTGCTTTATAAGGTTATCAGATTGCACATTTCACATATTATATTAATTTGATGTATATTTCTGCATAGACTGTTGCATGGTAAGTTCAATATTTTTTTAAAAAATTCTTCACCATTGTCTTCATGAACATTAATAAAAACACACATAATAATTTCTGTCTGTCTGTGAAGACGATAACTTTATAGAAATTCCACAAAATTATTTTTTGTTGATTTATTACCTTAAATTTACTTTGTTGAATATTTCCTTACTAAAATCAATATTTTCAGTATTTAATCTGGAAAAATAAAATTTGTATCTAAAAACTGATTATTTGAATGGTTACGATATGACTAGGTATATATTAAGTGTCAGTACATTTAGTGTTAAAGAATAAAATTTAAAACAATATTAATGAAAGAAATAAATTTCAAAAGATAGCATAGATCAATCATAATGGTGTTCCAAAAAATACATGATGTTGCATTAAGTCCAATGATAACTAAATAATTTGGTTCAATTAATTCATGGAAAAGCTCTTCTATGATTTCCATTTATGTACGGTGGAAGTTTCATGTTGGAGTCTCTAGCAGTGATCTGCCACCATATATGTGTCCCACTTCCCTTGATATTTTTGTTCCATTACTTTAATATTCTGGTATGCAAAGTTTTCTTAAAAATATGTTAATTTTTGTCCTGTGTTATTTGCATATCTTCTGAACTAACAAATAATATTCTAGTTTTGGAGTTTAGTTTTGCAATGCATTACTCTAAGCAAAGAAAATAAATAAATCTGATATTGTTTTAGACTTAAATAACCTTTTGCTATGCATGTGCATTGGCCTCTTGCATTTTTTACATCAACAAGATGTGTGAAGATTATGGTGATGAGATTAGGAACTAAAAATTGAATGCTGAAGTAATTTCACATATTTTTTGCTAACTTTGAAAGGAATCTGTGAAAGGAAGTTATTGACCGATTTTGATAAAATAAAATTAATTACTCTTAAGAAGTTGATTACTTAGCAGCTAATGTCATAATAAAGAAATCAAGAGAAATTTTAAAAATTAACAAAAAATGGTCTAATTTTGTTACTTTATAAGACTTTTAAGGCCCATGCGGGAGCAGTAGATATCAATCAATTTAATTAATTTTTACCTTGTTATATTTCTCATCAATTCACAAATTTTCCTAATGTATAGCGACATGAAAAAAAAAAAAAAAAAGACTTCTTCCAGCCGACCCTACTGCAGACATGATTGAAATGTTGACAATATGCACTATTTCAAAAACTAGGACCAATTTGGCAAAAGCAAAATTAGTTTTGTAATCAGCAGCCTCAGGATAACCTAAAATTGTTAAAATCTCTTTGTCATATGAAAACAGTTTTTTGTTCCATATTTTATTTATTGCACAGAATTATACAGAAAATTATACTATATATAATAAATATTACAAAATGTGCATTGCAGATAGGTCACTGACATCGACATGTAGTGACTTGTTTTCTCTTTCATGCTACCTACTTTCCCTTCTAAAACTGCCATACTACTGGGGTTGTGAAGTACCATGTTTTAGTGGGACTACTGTATTTAGAATACTTAGATTAGAGTAAATCAATGGCAAAAGTGGTAACTGTTTTTTTATGAAATTTAACTGTAGCTGCTTAAAAACTGAATGAAAATAAACAAAATTTGCTGATAACTGTGGATATTTTTTTATAGGCTAGAAGAATTAATACTGGGGAGCTATCAGCTGTGAAAATAATCAAATTGGAACCTGGTTTGTATTTTACTACTTGCTTTTCTGTCATCTTCCTTTTATAAATATAGTTTCAGCAGTTTTAATGCCTCTTTGTGTCTGCATATATTACATATGTGTTGGCTACAGATTTAATTTTTTTTTTTTATTAATAGCTGAATTCATATTGTAATTCTACATCTGATTTTTTTAAATTTATGGTTCTTAAGATTTATGTATAAAAAACTTTGTTTTTTGTTTAAATTTCCTCTTGTTGATATTTTGAGTCATTGAAGCCAAGGGAACAGTATGCCATTATGTTACTGTATCATCTGCCAATTTAATTCTTTCTTTTGGAAAGTACTTGAACACCAAATATTTGTCATTTAAAATTTGGCTTGATTTGTGAAATACCTGGTATTTTAACCATATACATTAACAGCAGCATATGTTACATACATCTAATGAATGAACCAGTTGTAATATCTTGGAAGAATTTTTAAAATCATAATTTACAAATTTTTATGGATACGATTAGTTTTAAGCAGTGCCAGCAGTGGGTATCAAATTACGGAGTAGATTAAAGGCACTTACATCTAGCCTATGTGATATCACTCACTTTTTTGTTAAAAACAATTGAAAGTTAGTGCATAATTAAAATATCAAAGCATTTACTTGAAACAGAAAAAGCGAACTTGCTGTTTACAGGACTGTAATCAGCTTGGATTTCAGTGAGAATTTTCTTTTGAACTTCAAGATTAAGTACAAAGCTATTACTGAACACATGATTATATTCATTTACACACAGATGTGTTATATATGAAGCACAATGGAAATAATCTGAAAGGCAAAACCTGTTGTGCTTTCCCAAGCACAAAAGCTAACAAGGGGATGAAGGATTTTGAATTTATCAAAACTATAAAACCTTAAAGTAGTTTAAAAGTTTTGTTATTTGAAGATACTTTTGGAAAGAAATAAGTGTACTGTAAATTTTTAAATATGAATATTTTGTTTGATTTCTGAAATGCTAATCTAAAATCATTTCATAGAATTTTTAATATACAATGCAAAGTTTTATGAAACAGGGATCAATTGCAATTTTATTATGTAAATTTTTTTTATCAGTTTTCCGAATTTTATCATTATTATGCATTTTTTATTTAACTTGACTTGCTCAATGTGTGTAAAGATAGATTTTTGTAATCGATTTTTCACACGCTTCTTGATGCACTAGAGTTCTGAAATTTTGTATAATTGTGTGTCCCCAAAGAGAATACAATATTTTAGTATTTTATTTTTTTAACATTTTATATCAGTAACTCTATTAATTTTGATTTCCATATGTGTGATGCCATCTGGTAGTAAATTGGAAAAAGACTTATTTTTAGATTCCTTAATGTTTCATAATGATGAAATACAGGGGCGGCTTGTGTGTAGGGACTGCGGTACTGCAGCACCCCCAACCTTTTCCATGGTGTAAATTTAAGCAATTTATTTTATTTTGCATTTAATATTTAAATTTATCAACAATCTAACACAATTTTGTATTAAACGATTACGATATTCAAATGCAACACGAAGAAACACCTACGCAGAAAACAAGTTCCCTGTCTTATTTTTTCACTACCCGAAGAAGCACAAAGAAGAAAGTAACAATTCAAACGAACTGGATCCTTGCAGCACCGAATTCGGCCTTTCGCGCATGCGCATTCACCCAGTGCAGGCTTTTCCTGCCTTTCTCTACCATAATTTTAAGCTGAAAGGGAACTGTAGAATTCGACAGTTCCTGTCGTGTTAGAAACAGAGTTTTAAACATTTTCTCGTGCAGAAGATTTTTTTGTGGGCTATAACTTTGAAAAGAAATGAAAGATAATTAATGATAAATAAAAATTTAATTGAAAAAAGTTTTTTTTTATAGTAATGGAATTTCTTGTAATCCAAAAGATTTTTTGATGATTTTTAGTTATAAATGCTGATAAAATACATAATAGAAATTTTTTGTGATACAAATATGTTTTCAAATTTTTCATAAACCCTAATATTCTGTACCTTTCTATTTGGGATCATGATTCATTGTTTAAGAAGCCTCGTTTTTGAATAAAACACGGTTTGCTTCAAGGAACAGAATATTCAGAATAACAGAAATATTGATAAGTATATTCCCAGTTTAAATTATCGCAGTCCACCTTTAGATAGATGTAATAGAATAAATTAATCATTTTTTTCTCCTATTGACAATTCCCATTGCTACATAATACATCAGAGCTTGAACTCAGCTTTCTAACATTAAAAAAAGAATAAAATATTTTCTGACACACACAATATGAATTGGGATACGATTACATGTAGCTGTTTTGATTTCAATGGATGCAAAATTTTTTAATCGTCGTACAAGCATCAAGGTTAATGTTTTGGTTCTTTCACTGAAAACGGAACAAGAATGGATTTTTATTTTTAAATAATTTTTAATGATACTAATAAATAGTATTCGCTTACGCTTCTGTTTATATTAGTTATACTATAACATTTTTTCTTGTTAATTATAAGAAAATTATTTTATTTCTTTATTATACTGTCATTTTGATGCTAATTTTTTTAAATGTAATAAAGAATACAGAAAACGGAACTGAAAAACAAATTTTGAGCTTAAATTTTTTATTAAAATTAGTTTGTTAAAATAATTACCTATTTGAAGAAAAGATGTTATTAGTTATTCATTAAATATAAAACTACTTAAAGTTAATGAAAAAAAGCCCAAAAATGTAAGTGCTTCAAATATGCATTACTGCGCAGTGAAGAATTGAAGATGCACAGAAAGGACAGCACCCCCAAGATTTCATAACATGAGCCGCTACTGCTAAAATATTTTAAAGATATATATATTTAAGGAATCATTTGAATTTCCTTCCCTCCAAACCTCTAGGCCAGAGGTTGGGGGTACGTTACAAACCAATTACAGGTACACAAAAGTAATGTTGGTAATGGTAGTAAACATAAAAGATAAGGGATTAAAATAAAAAAAAAAATAGTTATAAAATTTTGTTTTCCCAAGTTTCATGTGAAAAGTGAAAGTTATGCAAGTCTGAAAGCCTATTGGATAACAGTGAAACAAGAGTACCCAGAACTCGGTGTTAAACTAACAAAATATTTAATACCTTTCAAGAACACTCGTCTTAATGTGTATATTAATAATAGTGATCTCAGTAAGTTTGACATAGCTCCAGACATGAGATTATATCTATCTTTATTCGAACCAAAATTTATAAACTTCAACGCAATGAAATAAGCTTAAGGACCACATTGAAATTGTCTTCCATTTTAATAATTGATTATCACTTTAATTTTCATCATAAGTTAATGTGAAACTATTTCCATGCCTTTTTCATTTGTTACGACGTGGAACTAATACTATTATAAAAAATGGAATAAAATATTAAATCAAAAACAAATCCTACAGATGTTAAGTTAAATCGAGTTGTTTGACTCTTAAGTTAACTAAACTCGTAACATTGTTAAAAAATAATTCTTTGCTCAAAGTGATGGTTGGACAGATGGTATTAGGGGGTACTCAAATATAAAAAGACTAATCTAGGGGTACGGAAATAAAGATTGAGAAATGATCAGGGTTGTAGGGGAGCCGGTACTCACCAGAACACCTTTCTGGCACTGCCTTTTTTTCAAGAGAAATAAATAATTAAAAATTGTGAAAATGCCTTTAAAACAGCATGATTTTTGTTACCTGGTTAGAGCATTCTGGCACTGCTTATTTTGCGACTATACCACTGAAACTGATGTTCTGAGCTCATCTTCTTGAAGTCTATTGAAATCTTAATAGTAGAAAAATATTCTGTACTTCTTAAGAAATAAAAATATAAAAGCATATTACTTGAGATACAATTACAAACAATTTTATCATGCAGCTTGAACATTGGAAGATTACAGTCAGTGATTTAAACAAAATGCATGTGAATCACCCAATAGTTTTTTTTTTAACACTGAATATACTGCAAGTGACGAAAAGACCATTTTCCAATTGAAGCTTCAATGTGTTAATGATGTGTTAGTATATTTAGTGTAAGTCATATGTTAGAACACTTTTTGAGCTCTTGACAGCTGTCTTCAGTCTATGCTGTTGCAAAAAGCATCTGATTGTTTTGATGCATTGCACAAACATACCTAATATCAGAATTTACAGCTAATATGCAATATTCACAGCAACTGTGGTGAATACAAGAATTGGCCAATGCTGAGGGTTCCCAGGGTCCTTGAAAACTCTTTGAATTTTATTTGCCTTACTCAGGGCCCTGAAAAAGTACTTGATTTTTCATTGGGTCCTTGAAAAATAAGCAAAATGTCCATCCATTACTTTTGGGCCAGAAGAGAAAACCAATTTGGTTTTGTTTTGAGAATTCCACAACCGGATAAAGAGTATTTGTTTGGGTATGTTATCAATCATCAATCCTTTCTCTCTTTGTATATTCAGAAACAGCTTAATTTGACGACACAGTAAAAGCTACAGAGGGTATTTCTCTGCCGAATAAAATAGTCCTGCAATTATCCTAAAGTATTTTGAAAATAACTGATATATTTGAACAGAATTTTGTTTTAAATACCAATAACCCATTTTCTCTGCAATAAATCTGTTTTCAAAATATATGTTATTTAATTTCATAGAGCCAGGGAAGTAACTTAAATAGTTTGATGGATAAAATTTGGTAGGGCCAGGTGGGGTAAAGTGGTCATGAAATCCACATTTTTTTAACTTAGGTGGATTATAAATATAAGGATTTGTTAAAATACTCAACATTTTTGGTTGTTATTTTACATTACATTATTGAAGAACACTTTGCATTAAAATTTTGGGGGAAATAATTGATTTCAACAATTTTATGACACCTTCTATTTGTCATGTTTTATGACCACTTTACCCCATTGAGGTAAAGTGAGTAGTACATGGGGTAAAGTGGTCATAATTAAAAAATGAGCATAAAAACATATTATAAGTAAGTAATTTTTTTAAAAAATATTTAACAAAACTCAATATAGTTTCAACTTTAAAAGAAAATCAGTTTATTTGTTCAAATCATAAATTTTTAATAACCTATGATCAAAAGTTGGCTGATCAAGAATTTTAAGGATATCTGACTCTTCAATTCCAACAATGTTATGATTTTCAGGAAAGGTGTAATAGTCTGAAGTTTTAGATATTTTATTGACAGAAACTTTCCTATTTTGTCAAAAACCTGTCCAATAAGCTCTTCGATTGATACCCCCCTTCATATTTTGTCAACATCTCGCAGAAATATTGTGAGATAATTATTTGCAATTGTGGATTCACTTAACTGAATAAGATATTTTCTGCTTTTTATCAAGTTTTTCTTTGCATGTTTTTAACTGTTTTCTTGCATCTCTTTCTTTTTGTAGTTGTTTTACTACTTATTTCTTCAGTCAAACCTTCATTATTGTTTTTGAACTTGTTTTCTTTTTTCTCTTGAATTCTATATGACCACTTTATGTATAGATGAAACAGGTGGTTATAGAGTTGTAAGTACAGCTCATGTCAAATCTTTTAGAGTGCAATTATACAAAAATTATAATGCAATTACATATGGTCTTTTTTACTGTTCTATAAGTCATGTAACTTCAGTGCCCATCATAAATTAAAAAAAAAAAAAGTTTTTTACAAATATAAAGAAAATTGGATAAAGCCAAGTCTTCCAAGCCATACCTTTAGTCTATTTTAGCACTACCTTTAGTCTGTTGCTCATATAAATGAGTTCCTTTGTAAATAGTAAAAGGTAGCATGAAATCATTTGCTGATACACTAAAAAGTACATCCTTTTTTTGCAATTGGCTGATTTCTTATATGCATTATGTGATGCTTTTGGTGCAAAAATTGGGGTTACCCAATTTCATATCTTTAATTATAACCTGTAATATATCTTAAATTAATATTTAACTAACACCTGTCTAATAAATCAAGCTTAAGAAATTTTAAAACAGTGATGCATGTTAAGCCTGTCCCTATGACCACTTTACCCCATCTTACTTAAATTATTATAAAATAATAGCTGTAATTAATTCAGCTTATCTGTTAAAGAGGAAACATTCTGAAGATCTACATGAAGCTTTCTGCAGAGTCAATCTAATGAAAACTTAATTAAACAAAATGTAGGAGAGAAGTTGAATTAGGTATTCCAACTTCAAACTGCTATATAAACAAACAAAATGGGTGTTTTCTCGTACTAAAATGTTGCAATTAGTATAATTTTGAATGTTAAACTTAGTTCTTAACTATTCAAATCTAAAATTAAAAAAATACATTCATACCAATATTCATTACAAAGTTATAACATTTTATTTGATGTATGACCACTTTACACCAGCTGACCCTACACAGTTTTATCATTAGAATTGTTGATCTGTATCAAATTTTTTTTATTTCAAAAATAAAAATGCAAATGATAAATTTGATTTAAATTTATCATTTGCATTTTTATGTCTAAAATATGCAATTTTATGGTCCTTGAATTTTCTTAAAAAGGTCCTTTAAAGTCCTTGGGGTTCCCCCCCCCCCTCAATAGGAGTGGAAACTCTGTGGCTTCTGTGCTTGATTTTTTATTTGAAGAGTTTTAATGTTGCTGATTGCTCATTTTACAATTTTTTCCTTTTTTGCATAAAATAATTATGTGCTCTTTGTAAACTGTTTTATTGTTTACCTTTTCTATATGTATTGTTTCTTTGTGTACAGGTGATGATTTTGCTATTATTCAACAAGAGATTCTTATGATGAAAGGGTGTCGTCATCCAAATATTGTTGCATATTTTGGCAGCTATTTACGGTAAAAAGTTTCATTTTAAGTGTGGTTTCTGCATATTAAAATGATTTAAACAGTTCATAATTTTTTACTCTTAAACATCATTCTTTTGTCTTAAGCATATATTTTGTTATTACCATCACTTAAACCCGTCATACTTAGAAATGATGGCAAGAATAATTTTAGCATCATTCCAATTATTCTGTTCAAATTTTTTTATACGATATTGAATCAGGTTATGTAATAATTAATTGAAATAGTCTGTGCCTTCCAGTGAATGAAGACTTATTTGTTGTCATGTATTTTTAAGATAACTGGGCCATTCTTACAGATGTCTATTTTGCAGAAATCATGATGGTCATTATTAAAGGACCTTAGATTAACATTAAACAGATTAGGCAAATCAAGAAAATATAAGTATTAACAAAATATAATTTTTATCATGGAAAGAACATATAAAAATGTTTTAACTGAAATTCACAGCAATATATAACTCCCCAACATAATATGAAAACAGTTTTGTTTATTACAAGATGTATGAAATCTATATTTCAAAAATAAAATAAAAATGTATTTCTGAAAATAAGAGTAACATCAAAGCAATTTTAGAATTATTTTATTGTCTTTTGTTTTATAGTTTTATTTGTGATAGCTATTGTAAAATTATTTTAAAATCTCTATCTGAAACATAAGAAATCTGTGTGCAAACTGGCTAGAATGCCAACTAGCTCTGAACGTTTGAAATTATAGAACTCTGCAGTAATGAACTTTTCAAAGAGTTCAGCCTGAATTTCTTTCCATCCCTATACATAAATGAACGTAAAAATACAAATGAAAAATATTGAAATGGTAACAACATGCAAATTTGGTTTTGAAAAAAATCATAAAATTTAGCTTTCAAATGTAAAATTATATTTCATGCTGGCCATGAAATTTACTTTAAAAAAAAACTAATGCTTGATTGGTAGGAAGTACAAAAAAAAAAGGAAACATCAGCTATAGTGTAAAAGATGAGTAAAATAGAAAAGTGCTGTATTTGTAAGTGTTTATTTAAATCTGTGGTATGTACTTAATTTTTCTTCCCCAAGATACACTATATGATCAAAAATATCCGGACACTTTCGGATTTTCACATTTTTTAGAATTTTTCCTGAAAGGTTTGACCAATTGCATTTGAACTTCGACTATATAAAGAATAGACTCTAAATCACATTTTACAGTGAAGATTTGGTCGCAAAGGCATTTAGTGGATGGACTAGAAATTGATGAAGAAGAAAGAAATCTAGGCTCACACCATTCCACAGAAAGCTGATAATGATTTGCAAATTTCATCTATGGTTTTGATTAATATGCACATTGCTTACATGTGTTTTCGTAAAGATAGCAAGTATATTCTCGAAGAAATAAAGATTATCTTAAAAAATCCGAAATTTTCCTGCATGTTTTTTGTTTATAAAATTCAGAGTTTTCCACCAAATAATACAAAACTTGCATAATGCTTGACAAAGTGTTAGAGAAGTTATCATTAAAATTTGAAGTTATTACTTTGAATATTAGAGGAAATGTGTAAATATTTTACTGCACATGTGCTAGACATAGCATAATTTTTTTCACAACTTCAAAGCCAGATTTATAGGTCAATTTATATAAAAAATTCCATTTGAATGCAATTAAGATTTAGAAATCAGCATTGCAGTTAGCAGAATTTCTGCTTCTTTTTAAGAGAAACAAAATGGTGAGGGCTTTTCCACAAATTGATATTTTTTAAACTTGAATCTTCAGATAGTAATCGTCGAACTGCAATTTAACTTATGAATTTTATTTATAAGTATGCTTGGGTATTCAGCATATTTAATCTTTATTAAATTCTATAAAATTATTTGAAATTTCAAGTTTAAATAATATTAATTTGTGGAAAAACCCTCATCATTTTGTATCTCTTATAGGGAAGCAGAAATTCCAATATCTTTCTAAATCTTAATGGTTTTAAACTGGAATTATTATATAAGTTGCCCCATATATATATATATATATATATATATTTGAAATTCTGAAAGAAAAATTACGCTTTGTCTTGCACATGCGCAGTAAAAAATTATTCACTTCATGTACTCATATTTCCTCTGATATTCATAGTATTAACTTCAAAGGTTATTACAACGTTTCTCTAACATATTGTCTAGTATTCTATAAGTTTTTTAGCATTTGCTGGAAAATTCTGCATGTTATAAGCAAAAAGCGTGCGGGAAAATTTGGAATTTTTTAAGAAAACCTTTATATCTTCCAGAATATTACTTGCTATTTTTACGAAAATGCATGTAAGCTATGTGCATATTAAGCAAAACCATTGATGAAATTTGTAAATCATTATCAGCTTTCTGTGGAACGGGGTGAGCCAAGATTTTTCTTCTTCATCTCCAATTTCTGGTTGGTCCTCTAAATGTCCTGGTGACTGAATCTTTATTGTAAAATGTGAGTTAGAGGCTATTTTTTACATGATCAAAGTTCAGTGGCAGTTGGTCTAGCCTTTCTGGAGAAATTCTAAAAAATGTGAAAATTGGATACTTTTACGATATCCTATTAAATTAACCTTTAACTTCAATATTTAAAAGCAGCTATTTTACAAATAAAGGGCGTAATTACTTTTTAAAAGATGAATGTGAAGGAGATTTCCAAACAAAAAAAAGGAGAAAAAGGGTTAGAATTACTGCATTGGAATAATAATGAAATCTGCAGACCACTGTCTTACATCAGTATCTGAAAGAACACATAAATGCTAAATTAATTCCTGTATTGTAGTTATTATTTCTAAAAAAATGGTGCTGCATAAGTTTTATTTTAGTTTTATATTTACTCTTTGTGGTAAAATAAATTTATATTAAAATTTTTAGCTATAATATTCCTGGTTATACTTAAAATTACATTTGCAGTGTTTCTCATGTGACTATAATAATTTTTCATGAAGACAAATTTTTGTTTTCCAGAATCTGAACTCATACATACATTTCTTGAGTATTTGTGTTCTTATTGAAATTAAAATAACACACTGTAGCTTCCTTTTGATGTTTTAGGCGTGACAAACTTTGGATTTGTATGGAATACTGTGGTGGAGGATCCTTGCAAGATATTTACCACTGTAAGTGTAAATTTGTAGCATGAACATCATGGCTTATGCATGCTCTTAAAGAGTGAAATAAACTAACTACATACAGTTGACTATTTCCAGGTTTTTATTAACTATTGTAAAATGTATAGCCCATCAAAAAATTATCTGTAAGCTGCTTCTTATTAGTGATGTAACAAATAGTGATTTAGACGAATATTTGGCCAAATTTTAAGCCGAATACCTTTATATTCGGTGGATACTCACTTTTTAAAAACATTTTACTTTTAATTGAAAATAAAATATTCCTCAAATTTTAAATGAAAATTAAAGATTAATGTAAATTGAGTTTTTATTATTTATATATTTTTTAAAATATTAACACCTTGATGTTTTTTTAATATTTTAATTGCCTGAATTCCAATTATAAGAAATGAAAAACCCTCTTCATTTTGGGATTGCTTCTCACAAATAAAAGAGTCATCATTGGAGAACATAACAATGGCGAACACAGATGAAAATTCAGTGGATAAATTAAATTATTAGAAGTAAATTCCCATTTTGATAAAGAACTTCTAATAGCTAAGATGGAATGTCTGCTTAATTGGTGGAAAAAAATGAAATGCAATTTTCGAGATTTGCAAATTTAGCAAGAAAATATCTTTCAGCACCTACAAGTACAGTATATAGTGAGCATCTTCCCCCCCTCCCCCCGAAAATGATAATATATAAGAAACAAAACGGATCAGGCTTCTTCCTGAAAATGCTGAAAAATTATTGTTCTGGCATCATAATTTCAGGTTTTACAATGTAAATGATACTTAACATTATTAAATACACTTACGTACTATGCAACTTAAAATTGATTAAATTAGATTTTTTTTTGTAATAAATGTACCAGCATCTGAGTTTTCAATATTCTTTGTTAAATATATTTAAAAGCACATTTAAAAATTTATATAATCTTGAATTTATCTGTTTAGTATTTGGCCAGACCAAATTTTCGGCAAAAGGGCCAAATACTGAATATTTGTTACATCTCTACTCATTATGCAGGCACAATAATACCAAAAGTTTCTGTTATCATTAGAAAAATTTTCTTGAAAAGTAATGCAATTCTTGTTTGTTAAGGGGTCATCTTCATATTTAAATTTGCACTTACTCAATTTTTTTCAAATAGCATTACCCAATTTGGAATTCAAACTCAGCAGGTTAAATCAGTTTGAATACATGAAAGAAGGGGGTTGATGAATTTTGAGCAGCGGCAATTTAGGTATCCTAATGAAAGTTGCCAGGTTTCTTTAAATATCCCTAGATATGATCATTGATTACAATAATTCTTGCTTTGCATTAAACTGCTGTTTAACACTAATCAAAACTGTTCATTTTTCATACAAATATTTTTTTAAATTTTAAATAATTAATTATTTATTTCTTAAAAATTATTGAATGGAAGCTCATTTTTTAAATGCAAATTGAAAAACCAATTGAGTGTGTGAAATTTCAACCATTTCTGTTCAGTAGTTCCAAAAATATACTATGAAATTAAAAAATGCATGGAATGCTGCCATTTTTCACTCCTTTCAAAAGTCATCTAAACTTGACATATGGATTAGATTGGAGAAAAATCTCATTAAAATGAACCAAAGCATAAAATATGTCTTTGGATATTATTTTAGATTAATAATTAGGTATTACTATAATATTTTTTTTCAAAATAATTCTAGTGCATAACGCAGAGCAGAAACTAATAATCGATTCATTAAGCAGATTCAGTTTAGCTAGCATCCAAAAGAAATTATTTTTCTGCATATAAGCAAAAATTGAAAGTTACTAGGGTTGCAGAAAATTTTGAGAAATCCTTTATTTATAAAACAAAATAATAAAGCATATTTCCTTTTCTGTAAAGATGGATCATCAAAGTATAAATGTCTATGGTTGTAGAAGTATTATAAAAAAACACAAATGAATAAGGCAAGATAATAAATCTACACTGGTCTGCAAAAATTAAGGACCATTTTGTAAAATGTGAGAAAATTGCAATTAATATGAAAACTATGGTTCGAAATGAGTTCTGTAAAATCGTGTGATATACAAATAAGTATCATACACATTATGCAGTGAAGATTTGGTCACGAGGGCAATTAGGTTGCGACCAAAAAGTGATGAAGGGGGAAAGGGATTTCGACTTATCCTGTTTCACAGGAAGCTGATAAAGTGTTACTTTCATCAATGGTTATGTGCGATGTGCATAATATTTCCATGCATTTTCGTACACATAGCACAAATATTCGGTAAGATATAAAGGTTTCTTTAAAGAAATTCCAAATTTTCCCGTATGTTTTTTGCTTATAACATGCAGAGTTTTCATTGAAATTATACAAAACTTGCAGAACACTCGACAGTATGTTATAGAAATATTGTATTAAAATTTGAAGTAAATACATTGAATATTAGAGGAAATAATGAGTATTAGTACTAAATAATTTTTTATTGCACATGTGCAAGATGTAGCGTAATTTTTCTTTTATAATTTCAAATCCAGATATCTAGAGCAAGTTATAAAAAAATTCCAGTTGAATCCCATTAAAATTCAGAAAGGTGTTGGCATTTCAGCAAGGTGAATTTAAATTTCTCTTGGAGAGAAGCTAAATGATGAAGGTTCTTGTACAAACTGATATTTTTCAAACTTGATTCTTCAAATGTTATTCAACAAAATGCAATTTAAATAATGTATTTAACTTATAAGTATACTTGAGTATTCAGGATATTCAGAATTTCCTAAAATTCAATGTTATTGTTCGAAGATTCAAGTTTCAAAAGTATCTATTTGTGGAAAAACCCCTCATCACTTAGCTTCTGTCAAAGAGAAATTTAAATTCACCTCACTGAAATGCTGACATCTTTTTGCATTTTAACGGGATTCAACTGGAATTTTTTTATAATTTGCTCTAGATATCTGGCTACATGTGCAGTAATAATTTATTTAGCACAAATACTCATATTTCCTCTAATATTCAATGTATTTATTTCAAATTTTAATACAATACTTCTGTTACATATTGTCGGGTGTTTGGCTAGTTTTATTTAATTAGAATAAAAACTCTGCATGTTGTAAGCAAAAAACTTAAGAGAAAATTTGGGATTTTTTAAAGAAACCTTTATATCTTCCTGAATATTTGTGCTATGTTTACAAAAGGGCATATAAATATCATGCACACCAAACATAGCCATTGTTGAGAGTTTCATCTTATTATAAGCTTTCTGTGAAACAGGGTGAGTCGAAATCCCTTTCCGTCTTCATGTCTTTCTGATCGCCCCCCCCTATTTGCCCTTGTGACCAAATCTTCACTGTAAAATATGTACAATACTCTATTGTACATTACACGATTCTACGCAATTGATTTCAAACCATAGATTTCATATAAATTGCAAATTACTCACATTTTACGAAAAAGTCCTTAATTTTTGCACACCCGTGTATGAATGAATGGACTAAATACTGTCTTTAGATTTTGATACACTGTCGTCCTTTAAAGATGAAATGGAAAGTTGTATGAAGTCCATATAATTCTTTCTGGTAAAAAAGGCAATTTTATGTAAATGCCATAACAAAAATTTTCATAACTGTTTTTAATTTTCATTAGTGGAAGCATTATCACAGGGATGAGATTCTTCCGCTTTTTCGCGAATTTCCGCTTATTTGTTATTTTGGAGAAATTCCGGGTTTTTTTTTTTTTTTTTTTTCCCTTCCTTCCGGATTTCCGATTTTTATCCCCTTCATTAATTTGCTTTTTCTTCCGAAGATTCCGCTTTTACACAAAGAAAAGAAATCTTCCTATCTTACATTTTTGAAAGAAAATTCTGGGAAAATATGCTCGACCGTGCTGCTTAATTCCACCGGCTAGGAAACTAGCTGATTCATCCTCTACTGACGAATCAACATTATATCGGCAAGCACTACAAGGATGAACATTCGAACATTGAGTGCCTCTCAAAGTATTAAATACCACCTTTTTGCAGAAAACAAAACCTCTGTGGCATATTTTGCAAAAAAAAAAAAAAAAATGCATGAACATGTTGGGAAAAAAAAATTAGTTGGAAACTTAAGGTCATCTTGTAGGGTGTACCAAGATGAAGAAATAAAAAAAAAATGGAACAAAAACAAATAAACTACATGAAAACAGAAACCCCTGTTGGAAGAGGCAGCTAAAAAGCTGTGTGCAAATGCAGCAAAAAAGCAGAGATTAAAACACAAATAAAATCTTCTCAAAATAAAATGGATGATTTACCTAGGTATTCTAGAGATAATGTAGTTCCGACAACTATGCCAGTAATTAAACAGAGAGATACTAAAGAAGACTTGCAAAAACTTTAGCCTTTATTGAAAATAAACTTGCGGAGGATGCAAACACATCCTTTATTGCAGAAAAATCTGTCAAAGATGGGAGCCCTCCAAAACAAAGGGTGAAGTGTGTTAATGGAAATCTGTTACCAACAAAAGCCACACAATTAAAAAAACAGAAGAAAACCACTTCTTTAACAATTAAGGAAATGTTTCAAATAGCAATAATTCTAAATGAATCTGTCAATGTAACTGTACAATATCTCGACCCCTCTTGCTTTATAAGGTGCAAAATCATTGTGCTGTCACTTTTGCAAAAATTTATAAAAATAAAAGAAATAAAACAGAAATCAGTATATGATACATTATTATAATTTATAAAGAGCTAATACACTTTACACAATTGCATGAAGCAAAAGAAATTATTTGTCCTTATTTTTATTTATTTTTTGAGCTAACTTTTATCAAAAGGCTAGTAAATATAATTCTTCTCAGACTTCTGTTGGGTGTATGTTGAATTGCAGTGATGGACAGGTGGTAAATGTTTTAATGTTTAATTTTGTATTTTCTGATGCACCTGATGATGTGTTAAACTTGTTTGTTAACTTTTAATGTGAATGATTTAATAATAATTTAATATTCTTTTTCTTATTTATACATACTGAATTATAAATAATTAAGTTATTAATTTTTATAGTTAATGTTTTCGTAATATTGCGTGTTCTGATGTTTTATTTTTTAAAACATCTTTCGCGTATAAATTATGATACAAATGTTTTGCTCGCGTATGATTTCAGTCTTTTTGCTTTTTTGCCAATCTCATCCCTGATTATCATGAAAATTATATTTCATTGATAAAGAAATTTTTCAAACAACCACGAAATTGGCATTTTTCAGCTGCTCTAAAAATAATTCTGATGTAAAATATTTGTAATTCTGGTTGTAGTTAAAAAAAGTCATTATTATTAGTAATTTTTTTATATAGTTAGTTATTTTTTCTATAAATGAATAGAAAAAAAAATATATAATTTCAGATTCATGTATTGACTTGCATCATATATATATATATATATGTACATGCTAGCTGCATGGCCCGCCGTTGCACGGGCTATCTTGAATAATGCGTCATTCTCTGGCGGAGAGAAGAAGTGAGGTCAGGTGACACATGACCAACAATCTCTCCTAAATGAATAAGGAAAAAAGACCGGTTCAAACATTTCGTCCACGAAAACGCTTCAAAATTGACTTATTTTTTAAAAAATACAAAAAATTGTTATTTTGTAAAAAAAAATTTTACCAGGTCCTGGCCAAATGAATGGTCTATCCAATTCCGGAATTATTTTTTGTCTGGCTTTAGTACGGAGGGAAGGAAATAACCCAGCATTGCTCAGGATCCATGTTTTTTCATATGCCTGCCTCCAGTTTATTTTTCTACAAATATATTGTCTTCTTTTTCTGGAAATATCTTCTTTGAATCTTATATTGTTGAATTAAAACTTCCAAATTAAGCCTCTTTTATTACCTTAAAACAATATAGTTTGAATGAAAACACAAGAGATTTGGAAAAAGAAATTTTATTTTAAACAATAAACCGTATAGTAATTAATACAACTTTAAAATGAGCAATTATACTTCCAAAGTTTATAAATTAAAACATGGTATTAAAACCGACTCTGACTCCTCCAAAAAAGTTTGACTCCAGTTTTACTGTATATATATAATATTTTTAATAGCTAAAAATCCAGCATTTATTCATTGACACTTTTACTCTATGGGGAACGTATAAAAATTTAATTTTCTTAATTTTTTATTTTCAACTTTCACAGAAGCCAAAGTATTTTCACGCATAATTTTACCTTATTTGATGAAACTTTGTAATTGGAAGTACATGTCTAATGCAATATTTAAGGAAATAAAATGGTTGTTCCACATCCTGTATATTAAGAGAATCCCTGGATCTTTTTTTCCTGAATATCTCTGGTTTTTTTTTTTTTTTTCAAAGTGCCTAAAATTTTCTATTCTTGGGGGATTTTCAATGTGTAGAATTGTTAGAACAATGAGGATTGCAATCAGAAAATTTGAAGGTGATATGAAAATAAATATGATGATGGCACTTATTCAAATGTACTGTTTTTAAAGATGATACATTACTACATGAAGTAACTTATTTTGCTTGATTTTAACATTTATAGTTTGCAAGCAATAAAAAGTGTTCAGATGCATTTTTGATGAACTGTACCATATATGTTAAATACATGTTTGTAGTTTTCTAATTGGTGTATTTCATTTTATTTTCATTCAAAAATAATTGTTGGAATTATTTTGTAAATAAACTTGTGGTGATTTCATATAGCTTTAAAAATAGCCTATTTTATGTATGTGGTTATATCTTTTTTACTTCCTTATTTATGTATAGTAAATTGGTTTTTGTATTGACAAATAAGTATAGTATTTTTTTTAAAACTGTATTTTGGTTTTGGATTTTTTAGTGACAGGTCCTTTAGCTGAGCTTCAGATTGCATATGTTTGTCGAGAAACTCTGAAAGGTCTTGCATATCTTCATTCAATGGGCAAAATGCATAGAGATATTAAAGGAGCAAATATTTTGCTTACAGAAAATGGAGACGTAAAACTTGGTAAGTTTTATTGTCTAATAATTTCCTGTAGATAGTTGTTAAATTATGTATTTTAATTATAAGTAATTATATATTAAACAAAGCAAACCGCTAGACATTATTCTGGTACCATCCACCTTATATTTAAACTAAGGTGTCATCTATGTATTGAAATATACATTAACTTAAAAATTTCCATGGTAATAACCATTTTTGATGACATAAATAAATGCAGCATAAGAAAACTAGGCAGGGTTTTAATTGTGGTTAAATTACCATCATTATATTGGGCAATATTGAGCTTTTTATGTTTTCACAAAAAGTGGTTTCATCTCAATATTGAATAATGTAGGCTCTATACTTGTCTGTAGCAATGAGCAGTAAACTGATTGTTTAAGTGGGACTTTAATAGCCGTAGTAAATAATGTGATTGAATTTATATGACAGATTAATCTTTAACGCATAACAAATATTTGCCGTTCTGAAAATTTCTACAAAAACTTAAATATTTCACATTTTGTTGAAATTATTTTGAGCCTGAGCACTGGTAAAACCTTAAAATTGGAAAAAAACACCCTTGTTAATTTTAGATAATTAGATGAGTTAAAGCAGTCAATTAAAATAACTCAATAATTGCTTCAAAGAAATTTTATGATAAAGTTATGTAAGTGTCAGATTATTTTTATTTTATTTTCGGTGTCTAAACAGTTCTGCAGATTTTAAAATTATATCATTGAATAATATCACTGTAAGAGGTTGATTCATTTTAACAGGACATCATCATATTTTATCTAACCTCTTTCATTAAAAGAAAGTCATATTAAATGTAAAACAATCTTGCAATGAATTCATGCAAAATTGGGAATGAAAATTGTAATTATGACATTTTTCATTTCTGAGGACACTGAATAAACTGAAATTTTGCATAACTATATAAAATGTAGTTCTTCAGAAGTTAAAATTGATAAGTGTTGCTTTTTTAGAAAAAAATCTAAGCATCAATTTTGATAAATCATATTATATGCTATCAACTATTTTAAAATCAGAACTGTATATGGATTATAAGAAGACTTTCATATTAGTCCAGCAAAAAATTTCATGACAATTGACCACCCTTTAAGACATAACACCACAGCATACCCCTAACTTGGCGCCTAGACGGCACCCTGTCGGTTGGATGAGTATGTGTGAAACTTTATTGAAAAGCAAAAGCAAAAAAAAATTACAACATTAGGATATAAATGCACTTGAAAGGGAACGTAATTATACATGAACAAAGAAGAATAAAACAAAAACACATTGAGGATTACAATCCGAGTATTATAATAGAAATTTACAAGGGGAGTTATCAAATCAAATTTGAGTGCAGTGAAAGGTTTGAATGTTTCATTTAGTTACATTTTTCATGCAGCTGCATCTGCAGCTCCGTGATTTGGGGCTGATAGTGGTGTTCGATGTGACGAAAAAGAAGAATTGAATAACGTATTACACCGGTTATATTAATGAAAATTGTCTTGACCATCCTAAAAATCGTGGGACTGTTTTTTGTTTTTTTGTTCTGTCTTGTTATTTATACT
This sequence comes from Araneus ventricosus, assembly GCA_013235015.1. NCBI lineage: Eukaryota > Metazoa > Arthropoda > Arachnida > Araneae > Araneidae > Araneus > Araneus ventricosus. Next base: position 31,322 of record BGPR01009744.1, read on the forward strand.
GAGGGATCGCTGGAATTGTTACTCAAGGGTTGTCAGTGATGTGAAGGGTAAATTTTTCGAATGAATTACGGAAGAATTAGTGGTGGCTGGTTGCTGTTTTCAAGCTAGTGTGCTCTGCTGCTCAACTGGGAATTCTTCAAACTTCTGGTTCTAGGAGGTGAATCTTTGGAAATTTCTATTTCTAGGCAGGAGTATGTGATGGTGTTGTATTTTGACTTTTAATTAGGTCTTCATTAGTCGCCAGGAATGTGATTAAATTATCTATATTTCGTCTTGAGAGTTTTCTGGATAGGGCACTCTTCCACCAATGGACTATGAATTGTGGGCTTGGTTCCTTGTGGTGATAAGATAAAGTAAGAGGACATCTCATTGCATAGTGAAGGGGATTTCCTATTTCCCCACATCCGCAGTAATCTGTAGAGTGGAGACCGAATCTCTTGAGGTAGTTGGGGAAGGGCCCATGGCCAGTGGTGAATTGGATGCATTCTCTGGACCAGTACAGCTGTTTGTTAGATATTTTCAGTGTAATGCTGTAAACCGATCTGCCAGTCTCGCCATTATCCCACTCAGCTTGCCAACGCGAGAGTGAGATCTATAGAAGTTGTTACTTTAGGAACCTTTTTGGGAATGGAAGGCTGGCTGGAATTCCATCCGTGGTTGCCTCCTTCACAAGGGTATCTGCTATTTCATTGCCTTTTATGCCTATGTGTGCTTTAACCCAGCCGAGCCTGATTCTGGCATTTTCCAGAAGGGTCATTTGTGGCTCTTGAGTGATTTTGCTCTTTACATTAAAGGATTTAAGAGCTTGGAGGCTAGACTCGCTGTCGCTCTAGCTGTTGACATCTTCATTTGTAGTGTTGGCCCACTCGATGGCTGCTTTGAGGGCTAGCATTTCTGCTTGGAACACAGTATTGGCTGGGCTCAGCTTGGCCTTCCAGGCTTTAGTGATGGCTTCGTTTGCAATGGCACAGAAAGCGCTGCCCGTTTGATCGTTTATCTTTGAGCCATCTGTGTACACTTCAATTGGTGTTCTATTGGAAGGAACTTGTCCCCCATGTGAGATTCTATCTTCCAGGCTAAAAAGTGCAGGGTGTATTGTTGATGGTGGTGATGGCTGCTCATAGCTTTCATGGTCAAAATGGATACCTTCGTAATCGCAATTTCTACCCATGCGGCCTACCCTCACCAGTGTTGATTGCATTTTGGCTTTAATGTGAAGAGGCATTAGATCTTCTATGACCTGGTGGACCCTTTAAGACAGAGTCCATACAATCATGTAGGTTATATATTAGCTAGCATTTCTGCTTCCTGGATAATTGTATGCAATAAATGCTGGAAAGGAACAATTGTTCTGGTTTCTAGGATATAAGTTGTATCTATTTTTCTCAGAAGACAGCAGAGACAGTCCATATTTCAATTATAGTTACATTCAATCTGTTAGTAACAAATGCAATTTAAACATTTGAATTAGTTATCTGTCGTAATTAAGTAACTATTAATACATTTTTAATGGCTTCAATACCAATTTTTAATTTAATGTTGAAATAAATGAAAAATAGAAAAAATATGTTAATTAAGAGTTAATTGTTTAGCTCATTAGGCATAATATTTCATTACCCGCACGATTATGCAGGTTCAGCATTAGCACTTGTGGGCCTGTCAAGTAACTCAGATTTCTTAAATGTCACTCGCAATACACACTCAGTGGAGTGTAGACGCTGTTTTATTTCTCATTACGAGAGCCAAGATTATTACACCACATACATCAGCGTCTCATCGAACACTGAAATTACACTTTTGGCAGTTGGTGGTGCTACTGGCATCAACATGCCGCCAGGCCTTGAATGTTATAAACATTCAATACTAAATCTACATAAATAACACAACTATGAAATACAAAAACTAAATTAATTACAAACACAGCATTTAAATAATAATAATAATACTGTAATAAACAAAACTAATAATTAAATACAAATTAAGTAGCTGAAATTTTTTCATTCACAAAAGGTAAAACTACAATATTTGACATAGGCCTTTTATAAATTCCATTTTTATCCTTAAGTGTTACAATTCTGACAATATTATCTTGGGCTGGATGGATTTTAATAATCCGGGCTAACTGCCACTTTAATGGAGAATAGTTATCAGAATCCTGTACCAAAGCTAATTCACCCCCTCTTTGATTTCTACCCTTCCTTTGTACGATTTAGGTTAATTTAAGAGTTTGTTTAAATATTCTGATGCCCATTTTTTCCAAAGATTTTGTGTTAGTTTCTGAACCAATTGCCATCTACTCAAACGATTTATAGGAATTTCTGTATAATTAGATTCAGGTAATGCAACTAACGATGAGCCAATAAGAAAATGAGCAGGTGTTAATGCCTCAACATCATTTGAAATGGGTGATAATTAAGAACAGCTTCAATTTGAATAATTAAAATAAAAAATTCTTCATAAGTTAAAATTGTTTTTCCCACCACACGCTTCAAGTGATATTTAAGGGATTTCACACTAACTTCCCATAAACTTCCAAACTGAGGAGTAGAGGGAGGATTAAAATTTCAATTTATACCTTCAGTAGCTAAATAATTTTATTTCTTCCTCATTCTTAACCTTAAAATTCTTTCAAAATTGTTCTTAATTCTCTATGAGCACCCACAAAATTTTTGCCATTATCACTGAAAATATCTGACAGTCTACCTCGCCTAGCAATAAAACGTTTAAGTGCTGCTAGAAATGCTGCACTTGTTAAATCATTTAATAATCTCAAAGTGCAAGGCCTTAGTAGTGAAACAGACAAACATACATATAAACTTCTTTTTTACTTGTTTGCTTCTACCTACATAATTTTTATCACAAAGGGACTACAGAAATCAAGTCCTGTTCTGGAAAAAACTGTGAATATAGTCACTATAGAAGCGGGTAAATCAGCCATTTGTTGCTGTGCAGACTTATAATTAACTCGCTTATAAATTATACAATTAAATATAATTTTTCTAATTAAATTTCTTGCAGACACAATCCAGAATTTGTTCCTAATAAGTGACGTTGTTTCAGCACCTGCATGGAAATAAAGAACATGAAAATGATTAATCACATTTACAGTAAAATTATGTTTAGTTGGCAGAACCATAGGATGCTTTCGTATTTCACTTAAATCACTGTTTTTTAGTCTGCTACCCACATGGAGTATTCCATCCTTATCTAAAAATTGACACAAATTCAATAGTTTACTACTATTAGGAATAGGAACACCCTTTTCCAAGCACTGGTTTTCTGTCACAAATGAAGTTCTTTGCACATTTTTCACAATGCACAATAAAGCATGGGAAAGTTCACTGCTTGTCGACGTTCCATGGTTAGGATGTAATGGATGCCTGATATTATTCAAAAATCTCTTGCACCAAGCCACTACTCTTTTCATTTTGGGGTAAGATGAACAGTTATTGATAACACCTAAAGGCTCGATAGTGTTAGTAAGAATACATACTTCACTTACTATTGGTGGTTTTAATTCACAGAGAAAAAGATAATTGGTTTCGATAGAGCTACTGTGACACTCAATCATTTCAGGTTGTAATAGAAATGAGGGACTCCACCACAGTTCGCACTGCTGTAGTTTAACTTGATCCATTCCTCTTGATATTAGATCCGTAGGGTTCTGTTTTGCTGGCACATGATGCCATCGTTCTGCCACAGTTAGATTTCGAATAATAGATATTCTGTTCGCAACAAAGGTCTTAAGATCTTTACTTTTCAACCATGACAGAACAATGGTGCTATCTGTCCAGAAAGAGGTTTTAGAAACCTCTAGTTTTAGAGCACTTAAGACTCTTCTCATCAATTTAGCCAATAGGAATGCAGCACAGAGTTCTAAATGCAGTACAGAGACACACTTAAGAGGCGCTACTCTTGATTTGCTTATAAATAGCTTAACCTCAGAGTCACCATAGGAATTGATGGATTTCACATAGATGACCGCTCCACATGCCAGTTCTGAGGCATCAGCAAAGCAGTGCAAGACTGTTCACTAAGAATCCATCTCGGGACATTGATCAGGTTTATCGCCTAGGAATTAAGAAAGCTTTGCCACTCAGTATTTTCCTTCAATGGAAGAGTGTTACACCAATCTAATATTAATAACTATAATTTTTGTAAAAACACTTTAGCTCTTGTGATAATTGAACCTAATAGACCCAAGGGATCAAATATTTGTGCTATTTGAGTTAGCACAGCTCATTTAATGTATACTTCACTTTGCTCTATTATCAAATTAAAATCAAAACAATCTGGTTGTGGTTTCCAAAGTATACCTAAAGTTTCAGTTTCATTAGTAAATGAATAATCAGATTCTTTCATCTCATTACACAAAAGGGATTGATTATTTGCTGACCATTTGTGAAGCTCCATGCCTCTTCTATCTAACAAAAAATATGAGCTGTTGTTACATATCCTTAGCTTTAATTAGACTATCTGCACCTGTTAATTTGTCATCCATGTAGACATCCTGTAATAATACAGATGATGCCAATGGAAAGTCCTTTCCCTCATCTTTGGCCAACTGATCTTGTTTCCAAAAAAGGCGCACTAGTTGTGCCATACGTTACAGTACATAATTTATACACTTTTACTGGTTCATTCACTTCCTCTTTGAATAATATTCTCAATAGATCTTTTTCGTTAGGATCGATCAGTATCATCCAATACATCTTCTTGATGTCTGCAACAAATGCAAACTTATGTTTCCTAAACCTTAGCATAATGCTCAAGAGATCATACTGAATTGTACCTCCGTTAAACTGTTTGCAGTTGATTGATTTTCCGAAAGAAGTTAATGCATTTGCATTGTATACGACTCTCAAGTGTGTACTATTTGATTCCAGACAAAACACACAATGATGCTGAATATAATACTTTACATCTGTTCTTCAGATTCTATTACCTCTTCCATATAGCCCATATTTAAATACTCTTTCATAAAATCCTTATAAAGTTCATAAAATTTAGGCTCTCTTTACATAAGTGATTCCACAATGAATTTAAACATTTTTCAGCATTTTTCCTCAATTCACCAAGACACGACGGGTCTTCTTTAAATTGCATTTTTACCATAAATTTTCCGGTTTCAGTTCTAGAATAGACTTGAGAGAATGCTCTTCACATATTTCTGCTTCTTTAGTCTTAAAAATCTCAGACTCACTCTACATTTTCAATTTCCCAAAACTCCTTTAATGTTCTTTGTAACTAAATTATCTGTTTTAAGCCCACAATGTATATTAGCTTCTCCCTTAGCTAGAAGACTCCCACTTACATATACCACAAATGCTATTTTGTAATTTTAAATTTGTATCCTGAAGGGAAATTTGACCTGGTTTTAAAAGCTCATAGAAATATTATGCACCTACAAGAAAATCAATTGGATCAGGCTCAAAAAATTTGTCTTCTGCTAATTTGATGTTATTTAAAGATGAAATATTAATCTCAAGGGGTTTAGAGGGCATAAATTCAGTGATTTTTGGAATTACCGAAAAAAAATTTAACTCAAAACTCTTGTCTCTATTTAAAATAGTTGCATTAACTTTATATTTTATATTCAAAGACAAATTATTTATTCCTGATACAGAAATGTTAATCTTTTCTCTCTTTTCTAAGTTTGAATTTGCTCCAACAGCCCTCTACTTTCATAACAGTTACCCGATTCATCTTTAATCAAACAAACAAAAGTGCTTAGCAAGACACTTTTCAAATCATTAGCAAGATGTTTAGAATAAGTTATTCTCATGCGATGGTTCGAACACTGGCTCCGATGCGTCCAAGGTTGAATGGATACTCTTGCTTTGATTACTCATTTCTTGGGAAGTGATATCTTTATTTAATTTTTGTTCACGAGGGTAGTGCTGGCTAAAATGGTGTTTTTTCTTGCTAATACCACAAGATTTATTTCTACAATTAATATCTCTATGATTACCTTTTCCCAAACAGTTAAAACATAAAGAATTTGATTTCACTATTTCAACTCTTTCACTTACTGACATATTTTTATAAATAGGACATTTTTACAAAGGATGAATTTCATCACAAGATAAAATACATTTATAATCTTTTACGTCAGTTAAAAAAATTTTCGACACATTTCTGGGATAACTAATTTTATTACTCGGCCTAGAATCATTAACTACAGGTTTTCCCTTTGAAGTATAATATAAATCAATCTCCTAAGTCAATTCAATCTGTTGAAACCAAGTACTGTTTTGTCTCACGCTTATAAAACACACAACCTCTTTATCAAGTGTTTGACATATTTTATCCGATACCACTAATTTTTTGAAATTTTCAAAATCTGTGACATTTCGTAATTTCAAATAATAATCCCAACTTGTAGTTAATCTAGACGCAAATTGCATATATGTTTCATTTGTCTGATGTTGTGTCTTCCTAAAATTCTCTAAACAAATTTGAGGAGAAGGCTCAAATTCTCTTAACATTATGGGTAACTATAAGTTTTGAATAATCTCCCAATTCGCTGTCTTTAATATACCTAATAACATTTGATGCTTTTTCCCCTAACAAATTTAGAAAAAATTCCAATTTAAATTTCCCTGGGACATTTTTGGAAATTAACGCCCTTTCTAACGATGAGAAGAAATAACTAAACCCTTCTGGTCAATTTGGAGCTTTGACCGTTAGAGTTCGTATACTTTTAATGAGAGAGTCTAGATACTTTCTTTTTTATCATTTTCACCGGAATTCTCACTCTTATTTTCTGATGTAGATTCTGATCGTAAGCGAGCAACCTCAAGTTCTGTTTGTCAGGGTTCGTACTCCTCCTGAAAAACTCCTGAATTTTGCTTTTTTTTTCTAAGGGCCCTGAAAACTCCTGAAAATTGTCTTTTTTATCCTGATATTTCTTTTTGTCTCCTAAAAAATTACAATCGAAGAGCAAAAGATAAAAATATGATAAAACATAAAAATATGACGTTTCCATTTTTCCTTATTGATAGAAAGTCGCTGGAATCCGGAATTCTTACTTCTGACCTTACTAAGCGCTGAAAGAGTCTACCGCGCATGTTTCGAGTCACCGCAATCAGGAAAGATGGGAGAATTGATATTTAGTATACTTTTTTGCCAATTTTTAAAAAATTGCCCACACTACCCCCCCTTCTCCTCTACAATTGATTTTTTTTTTCACATTATCTCCTGAATTTTCTGTGATGTACTCCTGAATTTTACTATCATATATACAGTATGAACCCTGGTTTGTTCTCTCCAGTTTAATTTGCTCTAAATTAACCTGTCCTTGTTCTGCTTTCTCTTTCTCTAAAGCAATTTCTTCAAGACGTTTACACTCTTCAATTGTTGAATTCACTAAACCTTCCACAAACTCTAAGTTTGTTTTGTAATAATTGCTTTTTTGAATTAAATCTATTGATTGCACAATGGTAGCTTTTTTTTTTTAATCAAATGTTAAACTTAACTCAGTTGCAAGAACTTTTAGATCTTCTTTGCTACAGTTCTTCAACATTTTGAAATTTCTTAAATAAATATCATAATTCAAGTCACTAACCTTGAATTGAAGATAATCCACACTTTCACAAGTTTTGTTTTGAAGACACGTATTGAACATGACACTCATAGGTCACACAGTTTTCGGTTACTCTGGCAATACCAGGACCAACAATGGGCCCATCAAGTAGCTCAGATTTCTTAAATGTCACTCACAACACACACTGAGTAAACTGTAGACACTGTTTTATTTCTCATTACAAGAACCGAGATTATTGCACCACACACATCAGTGTCTCGTCGAACACCAAAATTACACTTTTTACAGATGGCGCTACTGGCGTCAACAACTTCAAAGGAGCACTATATCCTCTTTTGAGACCCAAAGGTATAATTTTTTATCAATTTTCAGAAAAATCAAGATTAATACTCTTGATAGGATTATATAATTCTATATATAATTAATGTCATTAATAAATAAATTGATATAATTAACTAATATATTTAATTATACATAATTGATAGATGACAGCATGGGACCATTCAATGCATTGGATTTAAGGGCTTTGAATGCATTTGTTTTATTTACAGGGAAAAAAAATGGTCGCGAGATCTCAAGAGGATATTAAAAAAAATGTTTAGCTTAAAAAAATACACGGATAATGTCCTATCATATGATAATGTTTAACTTATAATGATTTTTTTTTTTTTTTTGCTTTTATCTTTTTTTTAAAGAGGTGGGATGTACATGTCCCACCTTCCCTTAACAGTCTGCAGTATTCCCCGAGATCCTTCTGCGGCTCATATTGTCTTTTGTTATTTCTTTGTTATATCTGAAGAATTAAATTGATCACTTAGCACATTTTCTCCAAGTACCTTGAAAGAATGTATATCTCTGTGATTGTAATAGAAAGATTTTTCTGCTATCATCACTCAAATGGGACAAGCATTTCCATAATAACCACTTTGAATGCTTTGGAACAAAGCTGGCAAGTCTCTTTCCACACTTTCCATCAGTGAAATCTTATCCTCCTCCTCGGTTTTATTAGTGGGGAAGCAAGAATACTTGATTGCCGGTCCACGTATTCATAATTATTCAGTTCCAACAAAGAAACTAGTTACAAGCCAAATTTACACTAAATTCAGCGAAAAGTACATCTGGAAATACTCTTCCAGTCCTAAATTATCTTACAAAAGGCTGCTTGTCCCTCCTTGAATGCATTTAGTATCCAGAACTAATCTATACACAATAGATATTGCCCGAGGAAATAGGGGTAGATTTTCTAAAGAATAGGCGAAAGTAAATTGAAGGGGGCCTTCGGACATTTCAAAAAAATGTTGCTATTTAAGATGTAAGTTTCACTATACAGAAACGAATAGTTTTTTCCCCGAGTAACTTTTGTTTTGTGCTTGAACATAAAAAAAAAAATTCTGTCTTCTTTTTCATTAAAAGTTTATACGTATATCTAGTATTATTAAGATGTCTAGAAGGAGGAAACACTTACACAAGAAAAAAGAAAAGGCGAAAAAAATGTGTGGTGCTTACATAGATAACACCTAACTCGAACAATCATACGGGTTCCTGTTTACACAGAAAATGCCTAACCCACATGATTGTACAGGTCTGCTCCTGCATTTGAGGGAGGTGCTAAATTTTCAAGATTATTTTTTACAGTACTAGTAAGATCTAAGACTTCCTATAAACTAAAAAATAAAATAAATAAATAAGAATTTAAAGATGAAAATATTTCCTTTCTTAAAGGGTTAATGTATTTTTTTCTGGGTATGAATAATAGTTCATAATTTTATTTTACCATTAGGGGTTCAAAGTATTATTTGCTCATATTTTGGAAAATTAGATAGAATGAAATTTTATTTTCAAGCACAAATTTCGACGCTTTGGAAACTGTGAAGTTAGTGGCATTTCAATGTGTAGAGTGAAATTTTTAGACATAATCCTTTAAAGCATGTTAATTCTTTTTGAATGATACCTTATGTGCGAATGTATGATGAATGATATTGGAAAAAAGTTTGGTGGTTTATTCTTCAGTTTTTGTTCCCTGGTTGTTAAATACAGCTTTCTTTATATGGACGAATAATACAATTTTGATATTCTTTTGTGATGGATGAAAATGTATCATCGATTGTTTTTCCTGAATATATTTAGAATTTTTTTATTTTCTACCAAAAGCAAGAGCTTTTATAAATTAAATCACACACAAATCACACCGATTACAATTGAAGTGAAATATAAGTTTCATTGTAAAATACTGTGGTTCTATCTATAGTCTATATTTTTATAAAATTAGTTTCTGTCATAGATAAGTTAAGCAAGTATTATTACAATTTTTTTGTTTTCAGATTTAGTCGTATCATTAATCTGTATCTTCTGAAATATAAACTTATCTTAAGCCATTCGAAACTTTGTATTAATAATTTAGTTAATTATTATACCATGTAAAATAATTTGAAAGTTGTTAATTTTTTCAGTATTTTTATAATTTATTTTTATAGCTGATTTTGGTGTTTCTGCACAAATCACTGCAACTATCAGCAAACGGAAATCATTCATTGGAACACCCTATTGGTAGAGTCAATTTTTTTTCATATTGCATTTATTTATTTATTAAAATGTTCCTTTCAAAATTTGTAGTGAAGTGTTTGAATGTATAATTTCTTTGCTATTATCTTATTTAAATATTTGTGATTAAATAAGATAAAACTCCTTAAATTGTTCAAAGGGTGACCTTGATATCAGAAAATGATGGTTAAAAGCTTTTGGCAACCTACAAAAATTCCAGACATTTTGTTCTCATGAACCATAAAAGTTGAATGATAGCCATTTTGTTTTGATATGTTTTTATCAGAGAGCTTTCAGAACTTAAAAGCTTGGAAAAGTTTTGTCATTCATTAATGTGCAACTATTGAGAAGGTGCCATTGTTTAGACAGCATCAAATTGTTTTTGCTGTAAAAAATCGGATACATAAAATAGTATTTAGTTCTATAGATGTAAATCCTTCAGTTAATATTTCCTTATAGTGATTGTGTTTCTTTCCTTGGATTTTTCAGTTGGAAATTGCTTTCTTTGAAATAATCGAAATGAATATGAAAACACCAAGATTTTTCCGAGTTTTCTATTAAAAGCCATATTTGATTCGTAAAAAAAATATAAAGTGAATTATTACTCTGTTGTTTTTAAATATTTAAATGAATGGATTTTTTAAATTGAAAAAATGCATATTCAGCTAATATATTTTGGCATAGATCTCAAATATCAATTGTTGTTACTGAAGTATATTTGAAAGGTGTCTTAGGAATATTTAGGAATGGCTAAAATTATTTCTTGAAATTATTGAACTCCTTTGCAGTGATGGCTCCTTAGTAGGAACTGTATAGGAATTCAATACTTTCAGGAAATAAATTTGTGTTTGTTCCTTATACTTATTTTTTCTTTTTCCATAACATTTACCAACATTTCGTTATGGCAATTCAATGATCTTATGCAAATGCAGATAAAATAATATTGCATTTTGAGTGGGGAAGCCGATTATCCTTTTAAGAATTTTAACACAAGATGAAGCCTTACGTCACTTTTGCTGCACAGGCTACTGATTTCAAAATCTCTGAACTTGTCTCTTTTTCTGTTTTGCATAACAGAATGCATATTAACAGAAAAGAGAAAATGGTGTTTCTCTCCGGCAACTGTAGTGCAAAAATTACAGATCATTAATAGAAGAATCCCAAATTGGAATTTAGTCATATTATTCTGTTTCTTTGATCTTTGCTCTCCCCCTCCTAGCTCTAACTGTGGTTTTTTTTTTGTTTGTTTTAACTTCACCATTTTTCTGACTTCACAATTCACTAAAACATTTGCTCGTGTGAAACGAACATATCTTTGTGTAAGTTTTTAACTAATCTTTTCTGTGTTACCTGGGAACAAGACGCTGTATCTATGGAATAAAAATTCTGCAGGAGCTGGAATTCTTTTCTTTTTGCAAAATATGTTTTCACAAGTATCATATCAACGCTAGTTTAAATATAATTTTCTTTTGAAAATTGACTGAAAAAATATCAACATATTCTCATTTAATTCTTCTGAAGTACAAAAAATTTAATGTGCTTCAGCAATGAAATTTAGAGTTTTTAAATGTTTTACATTGAAATTTCTCTTTTCTGAGCTGAAGATTAGACCCTTCTTTTTTGAAGATATTATTTGTATTGATAAAAGAATGTGCTTAAGTGTTGGCCATTGTTGTCAGGGAATTAATTATAACAAGGCATGAGTCTTATTGATTTGAAATGTATCAAACTCAGCTCAAATTCAAAACATGGTAAAAAATGATAGTTGTGTCTGATGGAACGGAAGTAGGAAATTCAACCAGCTAAATTAAAAGTATCACTTTCTTGCATACCAATTTACTTTTTTTAATTGATTATACTGAATTAATTGACTTTTAATTGTTTTTTGAAACAATAGACAGAAATTCATTCATTATTAAATTCTAATGCTTGATTATTTTCGTATATGTAATCTAAATTTAATATAACTTTAAATTTGTTCCGTCTTCAGAGGTATTTGATTTCGTTCTATATGTTATTTTGAATTTGATTTTGGAGTTGTTCTTTTAATACGTGTAATAATAAACTCTATACTACATACTTTCAGTTGCTGTAGACACTAAGTCAAAATAGCTTATATAGGAAATATTTTGGGTTTGTGATGCTTTTGTGTATGAAAATAAATAATTTATATTACTTTAAAATGTAAGAGCCATTTTTTAGATTATTTTACCAATTGAAAAGATGTAACTTTTTAACTACTTTAAAAGAATAAGTTATTGTGGTTTGTACATGCTTATTTTATTGCAGAATTTTTGTGAATTACTTTTTTTCTCATTTGCTATGTTGAAAACTAAATTATTTCTTTAAATAGGATGGCTCCTGAAGTTGCTGCAGTAGAAAGAAAAGGAGGCTATAATCAACAGTGTGATATATGGGCTGTGGGAGTAACAGCTATTGAACTTGCTGAACTTCAACCACCTATGTTTGATTTACATCCTATGCGAGCTTTATTTTTAATGTCCAAGTCAGGTTTTAAACCACCTCAACTTAAAGATAAAAACAAATGGTCAGTATGTATGAAATTTTGCAAAAAAAAAGATGTTAGGATTTTTTCCCTCCTTTTCTTTTCTTTCTTTTTTTGAGGTATTTCTGGTCATCTAACCATTTCTAAAAAATAATGTTATTGAACTGGCAATAGAGTGGGAAATATAACTGAAATATAGAATACCAAAAAACAGGAAACTTATTCCTTTAGTAAGACATGAGATTCGTTCTTTAATCACATTGGTTAAGCTTTAGTATTTAGAATTTTTTTTAACATACCACATCCTTGAAAATATAATTTTAACTTACTTTATTCTGTCAAACTTACATAATTTGTTTGGGTTTGTTTTTTTTTGTCACAATTACTTGCTTAGATATCTATGAAGCCGATTCTGTATCTTATGAAAGTCACTTAAGATTATTAATAATTTTTTATAATTTTATTCTCCGATTCAGCATTAATTTATTATACATAGTAAATTATACTAATATATGTTCATTAACATTATTTCTCACATTTTCATTATGCTCTTTTTCATAAGTAATCCTTCATGTAATTTTTCTCCTTTTAATCCTGTTTTGAATTATCATTTGTGGAAACAAAAGTAGCTTGACTTGCAATATTTTGGTAACTTGCACTGTACATAGCAAAATTCTTTTCAAAATACTAAATTAGTTTTATTCATTTCAGAAGGTTGGTTATTTTCTGTGCTTAAAATCTTCATGAATTACAGCTAATCAACGCATTTAAATCTTTTTTTACATCTTTGGTTTCTTTTTCAGTTTCTGTTATTAAGAATTAATATGTGAATTTTAACTTTACAGCATTGTTTCATTTGTTTTATATTTTACTTTTTGTTATATATTTTTGAATGTATGTTAAGAAAATGTTGTATGAAGTAAAAAGCATATGTTTCTTCCAGGACACCAGTATTTCATCATTTCGTCAAAGTAGCTTTAACTAAAAATCCAAAGAAACGACCTACTGCAGAAAGATTGTTGCAGGTAATTACTTGTTAAACATTTCAAGAAAATTCATGTTTTTCTTTTTACCTGATTTTTTATTTCCTTTTTTCAATTCATTATGAAAGTATTATTTCATACAAAGTATTTCTTATCTTTGTAGTGCAAACTTGATTAATTTGAAGCTGAATAGACAATCGAAATTATTTCACATAATCAAAATTTGTTAACCGATCATAGAGTTGGTTTATTTTTATTTATCAAGAAATATTGTTGATAATCTGATTAAGAGTACAGCAAATTTTCCTGTTCAAGATCTTATTTTGTGAGATGACAAATTATTGGTAATTGCTTCATTTTTGTATTTAGTATTCTTTCCTAGAAATGTTTAACAACTTCCAGTTGTTTCAATGATGGTAGGGCTTATCCTTCCTTTTTTACAATTTTTAGGTCAGCTTGAAAAAGTAACTTATGTAGTGTTTGATCTGTAATTACTATTTTTTAAAAATGATACATTATTTATGCATAAACATTTGTACCATGAATAAACATTTGTACTATCAATTTATAAATAATTTCATAAAAAATTTGAGAAGTTTTCCTCCAATAAAGTAACATTAATAAACATTATGTTATTTATAAAATATTGTTCAATTTCCTGTGTTTCAAGATATTTTGATCTGATAAAAACTGGGCAACGGCAGGTACTCTGCTAGTAAAAAATAAAAGTTTATTTTATTTAGACAAAAGAAAATCTAAATAATTCTTTCATTCAAAACCAACAGATGTCAAGTTTGCGAGCATTACCATCAAATTACATTTTTATTTATTTCTTAATAAATTTATTTACTGCCGAGTATATTATCGCACAAAAACCCATTTTTACGCTACTTTAAAATTCAAAACATTAGCTTTTCAGTGATATCAATTTTAATGCCAGACATTTTTTCTTATTTATTTTTATTACTAGCCATCTTCAACGACCAACTTGTTCACCGTAAATATAATTTCAATTGAATCTCTTATGCATAATTTGATATTCATGGTTCCCTTAACAAAGTAATTCTAATCTTCAAATTCTGATAGGCATTTAACCAGTGTTCTGTCAGTAGTCTTGCATCTCTTCTTTTCGTGGTCCACATGAACGTCCCCTTATGAAGTCATGTAACATCTAAGTGCACGTCATTAGCGCAAACTTCAGTTTCTTATTCCTCATGCAAAATACGCATTTGATTTCAACATTCAAATGGCACTGCACATTTTGCATCCAGCAGCGTGTTAACTGGTTAAACATGCTTATAAAAAGAATTAAAACATCTTCTGATGTACAGGATATATTTCCTAACATGCAACTATCTTAAAGGACTTTATGTACAGTATTCACAGAAAAATTGATGAAATAAAAAAGAAAGTAAATTCCTTAGTTTTCAACAATGGAAGAGAAACGCGCAATTAAATATATGTTTAAACAATGAAAACAGTTTGAATTTCATTGCAACAATGAAAATTATTGTTGTAAATTATGCCTAAAAATAGTTTTAAAAATTTATTAAAATTAGACAAAAAACTGTTCAGCAACTTAATTGATATCATTGAAAAAGTAATTTTTTAAATTTTGAGATGGTGTAAAAAAGATTTTTGTATTATAATATTTTTGCAAGTTATCAATGAAAGATGCCAAAATATTGCCTAATTTTAATTAATTAAAATTCTAATCAAAATTTCAAAAAACAGCTCCTAGGTGCACACTCCCACTCTCCAAAGTATGTTGATGCCAAATTTCGTAGTTCTAGGTCTAACAGTCTGCCCTGTAGAGCGCCAACACACACAGAGACGCACATTCTCCTTTATTATTAGTAGAGATGATTTTAATAAATTTTTTAATATAATTTGTAACAATGCTTTATTTTGTTGTAATGAAATTCAAACCAATATCATTATTTCATCAAATCTTTCGTTCACGTGTCCTTCACCTTTGTTAATTACTACACATTTGTTTTCTTTGGACTTCAACTTCAAAGTAGAATTTTCGTTTTTATCAACATGATAATGTTTCTAGGCAGGTATTCTTTCTGTAAATTGCTTGATGTAAAAATCGTTGTGTACAGAATACAATAGCAATGTCTGATGCAATCAAACTGACTAATCATGCCTAAAACAGTATCAAACTATAATGCTCCTCTGAATCTCGTTTGTTTGTTTGTTTTTAATGAACTTTTCGGTGAGAGATTTTGGAACTCTCAAAAGAGAAAGCTGTTTGACAGGGGTAGGGAACCTATGGCCTTACCAGTTATTTATAAGGGGCATTCAAATGAAACCCGGTCAATTCAAATGAAACCCGGTCACTAGTGTAAAGTAACGGTAGCGATTTTATTAACTCACAAATGTAGTTATACACATACTCAAAAATAGTCGCCAAAACTGTTGGCACATTTATCCCATTGTGACCCTAGCCGGTCGATTCCATCTTTGAAGAAGCTAGTAGGCTGCTGTCGGATCCAGGCCTGGACCCAGTCACACACTTAATCGTCCATTGTGAATCGATGTCCGCGAATAGCTTGTTTTAGAGGTCCAAAAACATGAAAGTCACACGGTGAAAGGTCTGGACTGTACGGTGGATGCTCCAGCATTTCCCACCAAAACTGCTGCAATGTCGTCTTCACCGCATTGGCCGTGTGTGGGCGGGCATTATCATGCAGGAGAATAACGCCATTGGACAACATGCCTGGCCGTTGCGACTTGATGGCTCGTTTAAGGTTCTGTAAAGTGGCCTGAAAACGCAGGGCATTGATGGTGGTTCCCCGTTCCAGGAACTCGACAAGCAGTGGGCCCTTGTGGTCAAAAAAGAAGGACATCATGACCTTACCAGAACTGGTGTGCACGGCCTTTGATTTCTTTGGAGGTGGTGAAGTTGCATGTTTCCACTGCTTGCTCTGACGCTTGCTTTCCGGTTCAAAGTGATGACACCATGTTTCGTCACCAGTGACAATATGCGACAGAAAGCCGTATTCCTCCTCATGATAACGTTGCAGATGACTCAAAGACAGCGCCATTCGATTATTGCGCTGTTCAGCGGTAAGTTGGTGGGGAACCCACTGCGCACAAATTTTTCGCAACTTCAAGTGTTGATGCATTATGGTACGAGTGGTGCCCACGCTAATACCCAGTAATTGATGGATCTCGTCCACGGTTACTCTGCGGTTGTTCAAGACTAAATCATGCACTTCCGCAATCATTTCTGGAGTGATGACACGATTAGCCTGTCCAGGACGAGCATCGTCTTCCAGTAACTCGCTCCCCTCAAGGAATCTTTTGTGCCACTCCATAACAGTTGAACGACTCAGACCGTACACAGCCTTCATCCGTCGATACATTTCACGGCCTCCAACTCCCTCCGTCGCTAAAAATCGAATCACTCCTCGTTGTTCTTTCTTACTCGCCTGCATGTTCCGTAGTGGACGATAACTTGTATGACCACCTTCTCTTCGTTGTGCAACTACACTGTTGCTATGCGACGTCAAACGTTGCGCATGCGTCAGTCTCTCTACCAATAGATGATGCCGCCATACACGCAGTTACATGGCGCCCCCTTACAGCTAATGCAAAGTTAGATGCACTGACCAGGTTTCATTTGAATGATCCTCATACAATCTGCATTGATATTATATGATTGTCTATAATATGATAACTACAGAATAATCCTTAAAATTCCGCTCGTGCCACCTTTTGTCCAGCTGCTGAAATTTAATGAGGCCTTTCAGCAGTGGTGGTTTTTCATGCAGGTATTCACAGGAGGTGCTCGCCTCAAGAATCTAGGGGGCCTCAAAGTAATTTTGTGCCTGTGGTGAGATTACAACGGTTTAATTAAACATTTTGTCATGGTTTAATTAAATGCTTTATTATTTCAGTTTGTCATAATATTTGTTACTTAAAAACTGCTTATTTAGAGATCAATTTAAAATCAGTAAAAAAATCTGAAAGATTGGCAAGGGGAAAGGGGAGCCCTAGACTGGTTTGCTTATAGGTCCCTACAGGGCTTAATTTAATAGATTTCGTCCAGAATTTGATACAAAATTCACGATTTTGGTGTTAAGACCTCATGCCGAATTTCATTCCTGTAACTGGTTCGACTGACACAATTCCAATTTCACAACCAACTCTAAAACATTGAGATTCCTCAAAATCTCAAGATCGAACATTTTGGTAATTACAGTACTTTCTTCTTTGTATTCTACGAATTTGAGAAAGAAAGAAAAATGATTAATATATGGTATTATCTATTTATATGTGTGCTGTGGTACTTTTCAATGTGAATACACTGACTGATTCTCTTTAAGAAGTTACATGTATTCAAACGCAGTGACGTAGCAAGAGTAAGAGGCACCCGGACAAAATATGGCTTTTTTTGGCTTCAATCATCATCAGTGGCTTAGCAAGGTTAAAGGTGTCTGGGGCACGCTATTATTTTTTTACCCCTTCAACATATTTGACTTTATAAAGTGACATAAACACACTAATATTTTGTCCCCGTAGTGTCCTTGGTTGCAATGCCACTGTTCAAACTTCCTACATTTTATTCTGAGTGGATAATACAACATGAAGGACTAGAAATGCTGTATTTGATATCCTTTAAGATGTTGTGTGCCTTGAATATGTCCATGTTTTTTTCCCCTGAGTTGTAACTTCTTCACAACCTTAAATAGGATCGTACAAAATAATCTTAGGGTTCAGAAATTTTGCAAGCCCTTCCTTTCAGACGTTTCAACATTTGTAAGTAAAATATGGTGAAAAAATAATTTTAAATGCAAAAAAATTCATTCAGATTTATCTACAATA
The DNA here is from genome assembly GCA_013235015.1 of Araneus ventricosus. NCBI lineage: Eukaryota > Metazoa > Arthropoda > Arachnida > Araneae > Araneidae > Araneus > Araneus ventricosus. The sequence goes on from BGPR01009744.1 coordinate 49,734, forward strand.
ATTTTAAATATTTTTTTTATTTATATCATTCATTATTTCTTCATTTTCCTTTATTATTTATTTTGAAAGTTATTTACTATCAAATTTCATCTCACAAAACACTTTTACCCTGTGAAAAAACTTTTTAAATATGATTTCCCTATTGTGGATGCTGTTTCGCTTACAGTACTTTTCTTATTTAAATGCCTTATTGAAAAAAAAAAAGGAAAGATTGAGACTGTTGTAAATGTGCATACTCAAGCAAAAGGAATTACAACAGGAAATTCACAATTCTCAGAGAGGGATAAAGCTTCTCCAAATATCAGTGGATAGTTGGTTTTTCTTGCTTTTCCGCTGAAGAAGAAAGTGTCGAAAGATAAGATTATTGATGTCTTTAGATATTACATGCAAAACCAAATAAATAAAATTGTTAGATTTATGCACTGAAAAAAGTTGCGAGTGCTGTATTTCCACAGTCCTTATACACGAGATACCCCTGAACAAAACTACTAGTAAACTACAACTTGTAATATCCCAGTAGCTGAAAAAAATATGATATTCCTCCCTGCAGAAACCCTTGGAAAGAATTGCCCACCCCCACCCTCAAACCAGAATTTTTTTGGAAAACCCAGAACCTCTATGGGTTATTGATATGCTTAGCTAAATTCCTGTCTTTGAACATGGTGGGCATAATACCCAGATTCACAGAGCTAGCAAATTTGTCACTGTCAAGCTCTTTTATATTTCCATATGTTGGAAATTTATAAAAAAACTAGGGGGCTCTGCCCCCTGCTCGCTAAAGCTCGCCAACCCCCAGGAGGATTGCGTTGCAATCCTCCAAGGTTTGTTATGCAAACCCTGCTGGCTTCGTTCGCCACAGTGAAGACACTGCATGACCTAGCACAATTATTTTAGAATCCTTATATATAATATATATGAATCAGCTTTATCCTGCTTCTGATGCTTTAACTTAAATCAGCACAGAATAAAATTTTTTAGCCTCAAAAAAAATATTTTTCTTCAAATAAAACTTTCAAAGAAAATTATTAAAGTGCATAAATAAACAAATAAGAGTTGCAAAATTAAAACAAATATAATTTTTCTAAAAATTAATTCTAAAAACAAATTATATTTATTATTATTAATAAAGAGATTGTCTTGTGACATCTTAGCACTATGAACATAAAAAAAGACAATATTATTAATAAATAAAAATCTTAAGCTGTTTCCTTTTAATGCTTTTACCTTAATCAAGAAGGAATAAAATTTTTTGGCCCTGAACCTTAGCCTATTTTATTTGAAGGTACGATGCGTTCGAATAAAACATTATTTGTAGGCACTGTGTGATAGAATAGAACATTATTTGTAGGCACTGTGTGATAGAATAGAACGTTATTTGTAGGCACTGTGCATTTGAATAGAATGTTATTTGCAGGTACTACACGAGCACATGAAACGTTATTTGCAGGTACTACACGGGCAGATGAAACGTTAATTGCAGGTACAATAGTAACAGATAAAGTGTTATGTTTACATATCATTCTATTAAGCCAGTGGCGCCATCTGCTTATGAATTTAAGAAGAAATTGTTAAAAAATTTATATTTATAATAATGAATTCTAAATTAAATACTAAAATATATAACATAATTTTAAAGATTACTGAATTTTAGACTGAGGGGAAGGCTTGATAAAATTTATTTGCAAGTTTTTGGTTCAAACTTTTTTTAGATAAATCCAAGTCGCTGACTTAAATTATCTTGACTTTGACCTGAACGTTCTCTGGCTCTCGTAAGCCATCTCCTTCATTTCTAACTAATCTCATTATATTGGAAGAAATATTGTGTCTTAAACTCATTTTTTTAGAGAAAAAGTTATTTTACACAGCAAAGAATATAGTAACAGACTATTCCTATGGCGTTATGCCTAACATGGCGGACTTCCGGTTTTGTTTGGTAACAGACATTGCCATTGACAAAAGAGAAATTAACCCCCTTTTTCCGCCTTAGCGTTTTATATGTATAGAAGATAATTAAGTTATTAAATTTTTATCGAAAACATCTGTTGCTGTGACTAGGCTGCAAAATTATATGTTGTGTGTATGAGTTAGACCTGCCTGATCTAATGGTTTCTTATATCTACTTATACAATTTTATTGGTTTATACTGGGTGTCCAAATAGAGTTGACCTCGACTTCATTTCATTCAGTATTGATCCAAGATATATATTCTAAATTAGTTGCACAATTTTGTGAAATCGATGGGAAATTGCAAAGGATTATATTTTAAGATTTGTATTTAAAGTTTCTGTACAAAATCTAAATTATTATGCAGTCACATTACATGTAGACTTCCATTGAGTAAAATTTTCCCCAAACACTTAATTAGGTGATTATAGTCATTGGAAGAAAAAAAAAAAGAACAACAAAGCATTATGCTGGCATCGTAAGCTGGACATATAAATAAAAGGTACCATTTGAAAGGAAATATGGCCGTAATGAAAAAAATTAAGCTTCTTAAGGGGTCACATACACATTGAACATAACACATAATTCAAAATTCCAATGCTAACACCCATTTTCGACATCATAAATGCATGCAGGATGGCAAGCTTAGGCTGTTTATAAATTTTGTGGCTATCTTTTTTTCATATCATGTTTTTATTATAGAATATAATTTCCATTGGGAAGAGGATTTTTTGGGAGCACTTTTTACAAAAATATCTTCGACTGAATAAACTGTTTTATTCTGCAGGCGGAAGAAATGAAAATTTTAAAACTTTACTATTTTTTTTCTTTGGATTTAGTCTTTTCACTTTTAAATAAATGTTTTCTCAAAGTATTTTCTTTTAAACTTTTTATTTAATACATGGGTTCTTGTTCATTACATAGAACTGGACATCATTTTCATGTTAAGCAGAATTTCTAATTTGTGGTTTTTCATTTATGATGCTCAACTCATTACATTTTGCTTTCTCTATATTTCATCTGTTAAGTCTATAAGATGTTTTTATTTGTTAGCTGCAATATTATTATAATACCATTTTTCATGGAATTGTTCTAGGTATTGTCAAGTTATAGCTATTTTCTCTACGAAAGAAAGAGTTAAAAAAGTAATGCAGTTTGCTTGCATTTTTCAAAATGAAAGCGTAATATACCTTTATTTGATTATAGTCATAAATTTTGAAAAATACACACTTCGTTTGCACTAATCTTAACCTTTTGCAGCAATCATGTCTACAATTTTTTTATCAAAATTATGTGACATATGAAATGGTGAATGCTATGATAATAATGTATTTGCAAGACAGGGTTAATTATGATGTCCTATCTATATTTTGCATAACATTTCTAATGTAAACCTAATAATAAGAGAAATCCATTAAAATCGTCTTTTTTATTAGATATGTATTAGATTTAATTTGTATCTTTTAATGAAAAAAATTATAACAAATGATTTATTTTTCTGTTGTAAAATTATTTTTTGTTAAAAGAATATAGTGGGACTGGACTGTCATGAAATATAATATTATACTGCATCAAAGAATTTGTAAATGTTTCTTATTTACTTTTATTAACTTTTTTCAGCATCCTTTTGTTCAAGGAGATCTTGGAAAGCATTTAGCTCGAGAACTTCTAGAAAAATTTAGTAATCCTCAACACAATTTCACAGATTTAGAACCTGATGATGAAGGGGTTGGTTTTTAAACTTTTTTTTTTCCTAAATTTTCTGTGAAATAAGTGCTTAAACTTGTATGTTACTATTGTATCTTTGTATTTCAATAATTTTTTGCTCAGCATTTTTCTGTGATTGCACATTGCTTTGGTTCTTGTTATGTCTTTTTTCTTATGTTTTGTGATATTCAAAAATCAAACCTATGAATTTTAGTGTTGTATATAACATTACATAAACTTTTACTTAATTGACTTGAGAGTCTTTTGATTGCATATTAGGGTGGTTGCAAGACATAAGGGAATTTTTTTTTGTCGTATCTTTGACATGAACCCCCAAAAGTTGCCAGTTGGTTAAAAAATGTGATTGACAACAAGGGCCGATTTCAAAATCTATTAGGGGGATTATTGTGGGGAAAAAAATTTGTCCGTGTTTTTAAGTCTTAAAAATTAAGAATTACTTAACTTGATTAATTGTTAATTTCAAACTGATGATTAGATAAAGTTACAGTACAATCCCAGCTAACCAAACTAAACGTTTCGGATAACGATTTTTTTCGATTAAGCCATTTACATCTATTACTATTTTGTATCTACAGTACAACCCTGGTTAACTGAACTAAAGGGGAGAGAGCCGTTTCAGATAACATCTGATAATATTTTGTATCAGTATGTGATTCTGATATGTTTAGAGTGTAAAATGAATTAAAAACTCTCTGTGTAGGCTACACTTCTGTTCTTTATTAAAGTTAACCTTCCATCGAGCCCAATATTCACACTGGCGAGTACGGACACAATGCGCTTCACAGGCACAGTAAACAGTATCATAATTAATATTTTTAATTTCAGCATTCTAAAATTAATCACTGACTTTCTTGGTGAGTCTTAAAAGAAAAAATTGGAGATATCGTTGCAAAAAAGTCTCGCCTTCACGATTATTTCCATGCAGTACAGTGCATGTTTTTTGGATTTGTGATTTCGGATAAACCAGGTTTTGGTTTGCAGTACAGTGCATGTTTTTTGGATTTGTGATTTCGGATAAACCAGGTTTTGGTTAACTCGAGTTATGTTAAACCAGGTTTTACTGTATTACTATTCATGAGCAGTCACTATATTTCTTAATTCAATATTGACTCTAAGTTTATACAATTATCAAATATAAAATACACTTTAAATGTGAGAGCATACATATATTAAATTCTGATATTACAAAATTAAAATAAATAATTACCAAATGCAATTGTATATATATGCAGAATATAAATATATCAAAACACTTTAAATAAAAAAGTATAGAGATATTAAATTCAGATATTATATACGTAAAAGGAAAAAAATGGAAATATCCAATGCAAATACAGATGAGAAATATAAAATATCAAAACACTTTAAATGTAAAATTTTTAAAATATTGAAACATTTCTTCAGGATTGGAAAATATAAGATGACACAGCATTTTGGCAAAATATTCCACTAAATTCATTTCAACCCACATTATACATTCTCCAAAATTTAATAATCTATTTCCTAACCAAAATATGAAATGTGTCAAATTAAAAAAATCTCAGTAGACCTTATGAAGTAGGATCAAAGTAGAAAGCTCTGTCCAAAAATTAAAAAAAATTTGTTATACTTCCATTTTGAATCGTTTTAAAGGCAACAATATTAGGGGGTATAATAGGCCTGATTAGGGCCTGATAATATTAGGGGGACATGATTTCCACACATGAGGTGGCTTAGTGGTAAGGTATCGGCTTTGGGGCCAGAGGGTACCAGGTTCGAAACCTGATTCCACTGGAGATCCGTCATGTATTGGGCCTGTTGCACGTCAAATCATATGTAGGGGGCCAAACGTCCTCCCATTGATGTGGTGCGGAAGTTTGGAGAAGGGGTGCCAGCTCAGGTGTCGTCCTTGTCATCTGACCAAGGTTCAAAATTACGAGGTTCATCCCAAAATAGCCCTTGTGTTGCTTCAAAACAGGACGTTAATATATCTAAAACTAAATTTCAAAAACTAAGTTCCACATATTTGCATTTTAACCTGATATTGTAAGAGCATCTACAGAAGCAACCTCGATCATTACTGCTATCTCTAATCTATCACACCAACTTTGTATCATAATAAACAAGTCGAAAAATGATAGATTGAGTGATTCAATTGCTTTTTGTTATAAACTGAAATATAGTGAAACTTGAAATTATATTGTCTGATACACATGATTTTCCTAGGTTTTGATGAATGTTCCACAGAGAATTCCATCAAAGCAATCAGGAAGGACCAGACAAAAAACGCAGTCAGAACTTAACTGTAAGTGATTTGAAATATTATATCAAGATTCAGTTTTATGAATGGCTACATTATTTTTATTTTGATACTTATTAAATCATTCATTGTAATGCTTTGGGGCTACAATTGTCCCTATTATTATTTGAAAATAAGCTGCTAATTTTAGAATTACAGGAACAATTATGTCAATCAAATTTTAATACATAACTAGCTACTTGGCCCGGCGTTGCACGGGCAATCTTGAATAATGGGATATTCCCGGGCGGAGAGAAGTGAGATCACGTGAGGCCTTGGGATCCATATTTTTTCATATTCCCAGCTCCGTTTTTTTTTTT
>BGPR01009745.1:0-56000 GCA_013235015.1 Araneus ventricosus
TTGATGTACTTCGTTCCAGTTACGTATTACTGTAAAATCGTTTAACATGGTAAATAATCAGATATGCTGTCTTATGACGTTAAAATAGTATACCTTTTCTTGAAAATTATATACAAAGATACCACGCATTGAAAAAAAACTACTATAACGCAATATTTTGATTTTGTATATTTTTCATTTAATGGTTATACTCATATATGGAAATTTCTGTTTGATGAACAATATTTTAAAATCCTGTCTATAGAGCATTTAAAGAATATAAATCACTCACCAAACATCTCTTTATATTGGGTTTGACTATATCTATCAATTATTTAAAGTACACTCGCTGTGCACCAATATCACTGACATATTCATGGTTCAAATTTTCAAATCAAATCATAAAAAATCAGGAAACTTTTAATGGAATCTCCATGCAAAGTTCAAAATACTGAAAAATTCTAAGACTGTCAGATTACTTATGAAAGGTTAAAGTTTCCTGAAATTGCGACTTCAGAAATAAAACATATATTTGTTATCTTAGAAGATTCGGTATGATTATTAGACACTACCATCCAGATTTTTTTATTATTTACAAGAATATGCAATCGTTTCCAATACCTTATACCATGTGCCGTCTTAAGGCCAAATTAGGCGGAAGAACAGTGCATATTGGGCCAGAATAAAAACTTTCTATACTGATTTTGAACCAAAAATATTTATTTAGGTATATTTTAAATATATTTATACAATTTTATATGTTATAATATGGTACAGAACCTAGTTCAAATAACCTAGGAGAATATAAATATTTATCAAAACAATGCTCCTGAATTATTTTTTTAGCTAGATAATATTTTGTTGGGCGGCTTAGCACTGTAAAATCTGAACGGCTGATCTTGCACAATATAAAAATTAGTCAGCGTGGCATGTATTTGAAATAAAATAAAACAGCTAAATTTTAAATGAGGAAAAAATAACGAAAACATTAAAAAAAATTACGATCAACACTCAAATTAAGCAGTACGTTCTATAATAAATAAAATCATTTTAAAATAAAGACAATAGTAGGTAAATTTTGAAACATTCTATAAAATAATGGAATCATTATTAACTGCAAAGAAACTCCGAAGAAGGCAAAAGAATAAGTGACCTTGTGAAGGTGACGGACGGCAGCCGGATGAAATTCGTGCAATGTGAAAGCATCAGCATATTTTCATACATTACTACTAAGACGAAGTCGTAACGGCGCCGTTTTTTCCAGTCGCGCACGCGGCTGGTTTAAACCCCAACAAACGGACTCAAACCGCGATCGGCTAATGTGAAAGCTCCCACTCATTTCTTCAGTTTACCACCAAGAGGCGGCCTAATGCATTCTTGCCGTAACGGTTCAACCGTATAATGTGAAAGAGGCCTTAGTCTTTCCAGTTTGGAAATACTCTGGAAATCAAACCTTTCATTCATTCCGTTCCATAAGTAAGTAATAATATTAATTGGTGAAAAGCAGCTGTGATATTTTGAGAAATGTAAATGTCCAAACATGTAGCTTCATTTGGGAAGAACTGTAATAAACATTCTTCAGGTCTGCTTATTCGGTGATTCTTAAAATTATGTTTGCTTTTGACGAACATAAAAAAAGGGCATGGTTGGCGAAATCTCATCCCATCTTTGTTTGGAAAAAAAGTATTTTCCAAAAATGTGTCTTATCTGTAAATATTTTTTTTATTTGATATCAGTATAAAGCTACTGTTCAGCAACGGATTCCGAGACTACCACTTTTGGACAATTTTACACCGGAAAGAGGTGTCAGGCAATGAGTCATATGAGCGCATTTCCGGAGTTCTTTGTTAGATCACGCTCAGGAAAATGTAAACATCACCCTTCCATTCTTCACTTTCCCCCTATTTTGATGAAAATAACTCCGCCTGGCTCATAAGCAAAACCGCTGAGGGTTTCCGTATCCGTTGCTAAACAATAACTTTCAAGTCTTTTGAATATCACATTCATTTGCAGAGCCGCCCTTTGAATTTTGAGGTTCCTCTCTCAAATATGGAATGCTGCCCCTGACAACAGAAAAAGAGTATAAATAAACAATATATTTTAATTTTTTTTTATTGCAAGATACTGACACATATAACATTTATTCTTATCTAAATAGTAATACTTAAATTACACATTAATATAAAAGAAAACCATATTAATATACCTTTATTTTCCTAACTTTTTTTTACAAAAATTTGGCTAGATTACATACTCTTATAACAGTTACTGATCTACGCAAAAGGTATCTTCGTGCACTAGTCCTCGCGCATACACCAGATTAACCCCTTCGGGACGGACGCCCGCTGAAGGAAGCGCTCTCACAGGACAGAAGTAGGTGAGCGCCGACAGTGCCGAAGCATTTTCTCCCGCTAAGCCTAACACGCATTAAATTTCTTAAAAAAAAGAGCATTATATAATAATGCATAAAAAGTGCTCTTTACATAGAAATGAAACCATTTTTAAATATGTGATAAAAGATATCATATTCTATTCATAATAAAGAAGTTTAAATAAAATATTTGATTTTTGATATTAAAAATAAAAATATAGTGTATTTCACTATAATGAAAGTACCTAAATTAACATTAAATTATTGATGCAAAATATGAAAACATAGGAAAAAAATAAATGTTTACATTTAATATTAGGAAATACTTCAAGAAAACTTTAATAATTCACACTTCAAAGCCTTTAAAAAAAATCTTCTATTTTAGTACTCCACTACTACGACGGAATTGGAACCGATATATTAGTACTATCCTCTTGTAATTGAAAATCCAATAATTCTAATCCAATGATTCACAAACACGTGATCGACTACAATCTGATCTCGGAGAAGGAAATATTAACGTACGGGACCAATCTTTTGAAAGAAACATGGAATAGTAACGCCATCCGATAGAAAACATTTTGTTCCAAACGCCTAACGCATATATGCGGCACTAGGCCCACAGAATCAATTTCGAAGTAACGCACGGATGCGGCGCTCGTCCCGAAGGGGTTAAAGGATCTTTGGAAGGCTACTGCTCACACGCACTACAAAATATAAGTGCTTGCTTGAAAGTAAGATTGAAATTTTTTGAAACCTTTCCACAGCGGCCATCGTCCGTGCCAAGGAAAATTGGCCGCTCTAAAGGGGTTTCTTGTTTGGAAGTCCAAAATGCGTACTTAAACAAGCTCTAATTCGTTATTTCTGATCCAAGGAGTCTTAAAAATCATCTAAAGAAAAAAGCGCTTTATTCGAAAATTTCTAACTTTTTTGAAAAAGGATACATTTTGTGTTTTCTTGGATTTTTCAGCTTTTTCGGTGGGTTTTTTTACCATCTTTTTTATTTTTGAAAAAAATGAATCCCTAATCGTTACGTCTATAGTTTTTGAGGAACGGGGATAATGTTATCTAATTTTGCTGATAGCTGATAGTTTCATTTGACGATGGCCGCCAGCCATACCAGCAGCTTCTTTGTCAGAGTCGGAATCAGTACCAGAAAGTCGTAAATGAACTCTTGAATGCCCAACCCCGCTAGAGGCTGAAGTATACTTTTCTCTTCGCAGTGGGAAAATAACTATTAATTTCGATTTGATTCCCGGGGTTGGTTTTGAATGTATGAATTCTTGTTCTTCCTTTCTTCCCTTTTCTCTTAATGAAAGGTCAGAGAGACGAAAGGAATTTATCTTATCGAAGTTGAACAGGCCACCAACCCGGCCGCACAGAAGAGTTTGAGTGGCCGTTCCTAGAGGTTGCTTTAACTTTATGTCTATGGGCCAAAAATTCCGTGCCAAAGAAAAGTAGCCGCGAGGAAAAGTGGAAAGGGGTGACCTCTTAGCAGAGGTGGCCTCTTAGGGAAGTTTTACTGCATTTAATAAATGCATGAAAAAAGCAACCATATCTGCAATACAATCGCTTCTTTTATTGTTTTTAACATTTCAAAGAGAAATTGAAGTGAAATAAAAAGATAGAAACACGTTTTCGAACATCACATGCGTAGAGTATTTGTCGGTTATATCGTCACACGTAAAACGATTTTCGGTAAAATATGTTCCAAATCATTCCAAAGATGCTATTAGGAAACAGAAAATGAGCATCGGAACACACATTTCAGGCTCAGCACGACGGAAAGCCAATAATCCATGATTAAGAAAGAGTTAGGCCATAAAATACTCCCATATTTATTGATTTGTCGCGTTGTAAGTATTTGGTTCAGGGTCAAATCCTGCTCAAAGATGACATTTGTTGAAGAGTTATTTACTTGGAAAACGAACACAGATAAAGAAATAAAACAACAAAAAGAAAGTGCGACATTACACAGAACCTTCTTGCCATGACAGATGAATTTGTTTATAAGAATGTGTTGAAGAAAACTTCCGCTTAATCGTCTGGCAACACTTGACCCTTGTCTAACCTTCAGACATATCATTGCATGGCGTCATTTCTTGGCACACGTCCTCAGAAACAAAATTAACAAAAATCAGATGGAAAGATTTAAGATCAATAAAACTGTCCGTTTGAGATAAAAGTCTGCATGCTCATTAGTCACAGTTTCATTTTTTCAATTTAAATATTTCGTTCGTTATCAATTCGTTCGGAATTTCTTAGAAGTCTTATCGAATTTTGAAATAAAAGATTTTATGATATTATCGTCTGCAAATGCTCAGTTTGTTTACGATGGAATGTTGAATTACTGCAGAAGAAAATAAAATTTAAATATGTTAATGCTTGATAAAAATATTGCAACTTCTAAGAGATGAATGCTGTTATGCAAAATATGAAAATTCTCTCATAATGAACTCTTGGTAACAAAATTTTTCGTCCCCTTATTTGGAGAGCTAGAACATCAGACTAATTCTTTCTTCCACAATAAATACCCAATCAATGAATATCCATGAATTTAAAAAGTAGGGGAACAGCAGGCAGTATGGACCCCTTAAGGAAAATTTAATATGAAATTTATGTTTTTAATTGGAATGATCTATAACTGTTCAAAACCTTTCTTTGAACACTCTTCTTCGTGATGATTATATTAAACAATTTATCTAAGCAACGCAAAATACGTATGACAACTAATTTTTAAGTCGATAATTTAAGACAATTTAAATATGTCGGGTGGTATGGGCCATACTAAAAAAGCCCATAAGGTTTAAAATTAAAACAAATAATTTTTTGATACAAATCGATATATTTTGATTCTGTAGCCAAATTACAATGATAAAAAGAAATTTTCTTACATTTCCATCGTCATCTTATTAGCTATTTAACCTTAGTTATTGAATTAATTTTTCTTTGCAGTGTACTTCTAAGCGCACCATAATGCTAGGATGCAGCACTTCCCCACAATTTATTTTCCAAAACACTTGGAATTGAAATTAGTTTGGATTAGTTATATTAACATTCCGTTTTGAAGCAACTCGAACTTATTTTGGAACGCACCTTGCAGTTTTGAACCGCGGTCAGATGATGAGGAAGATGCCCTACTCCACTCTCTAAACTTTTGCTCTACACCTGCGAGAGGGTGTTTGATCACTGCGTATTATTTAACGTGCAGCAGGCCCCATATACGGCGGAATTTTGGCGGAATCGGGTTTCTGACCTGTTGCCCTCCGTCCCCAAAGCCGTTGCCTTACCACTTGGCCACCACCCTTGCAAGTGCAAGTTTCGTGGCAACCGCAATTCACTCTCCTCGACCTCGGCTTCAGGCTTCTTCTCGAACTTAGGCATTTTTTCGTAAAAAAAGTATGTTTTACTCACATGGCCTATACTACCCGGCCGACACTGAAAAGAAAAACATGGTGCCGGCTAAAGTCGGTTAAAAGCAGCAAGACACTTACTGCTCACTCCATAATCTAAATAAAGTAAGCTAAACAATAACATAGTTTCATAATTTTATCCTTACCCGTAAAAATGCAAGGAGTCGTCAAAATTGATACGAAGCAAACACTTATAGGGTCATAAACAAAGAAAGATTTCCGAGGAAGGAAACAGAGCAGTTATGTCAACCAGTATCAGCACATGGCAGACTGATGATATGACAGTACTGTAGGCAAATTAATGGGCTGCTATCTACCGGCAGGCCCTAGAAACACTAGGTGGCCCACATTACCCGACGGCCCATACTACCAGCCGTTCCCCTACTGAAAGTTCTTAAATTTATTTTAATTTACAACAGCGGGAGTTTTCTCACCTCAACTGTCTCGTATACTTATACAATACGGAAAGTTTTGCGCTTGTCATCGTAATACAGTAACGATGATAGAGGATGCGTTTTGGATCTCTTCCCGTTTACCGATTTTGTCCAAAATTTGATAGAGATCTACAATTTTAGTGGCAAAATAATATGCCAAATTACATTCGTCTACTTGTGAGTTTCAGTTATCTTGTCACTCGAATAGACAGACCGCCATACAGTCAAGTCGTTGACAGATTTGGTCTAAAATTTCATACAGATCAACAGTTGTGGTGAAAAGATAAGGTGACCAACCGTCCTTCTTTAGAGAGGACAGTCCTTCTTTTGTAAGTCCTTGAAAAGTGTCCTCCTTTTGGATTTTTAAAATTAGAAGACTGAATATATATTTAAAATCTGAAAAATTAATATAGTGGGAAAATAAACACGTTGAAGTTTATAAAAGATGAGTGAAAATATTCAGCCATTTCAAAAATGAACAAATTCCACCTGAATATTTATTTATTCTCGTTCTATTACGTTGTGTTGATATTTCTTATTCATATATTTCCAATATATTTTCAGAAGATAATACATTGACAAATAAATATTCATTCATTGAAAAAGTACTCATTTAAAAAATATTAACAGGCATGTAAGCATAATTACAATTTAAAATGTTACAAACGTTTCATTATGTATTTATCATAATATAGTGTATTCTGTATTATTGTCGCAATGAATATAATGTTTCTTTTATTTCACTGGGCAACAATGAAATTGCTTCTTAGGTGAAAGTGCCTAATCCTGAATGAATGTAACGTGCTGAACACGAATATCACATTGAAAAAAGCTGATTGGCTCTCGTTGCAGAGATATTTACGTTTTTTGTGTTTTAAAGGTGCTCTAATATAATGCAATATATGCATTATATTATATTATATCTTTTATTATATTATTTAGTATTATTATTATATTTAAATAATATATCCAATATATTTATCCCGTTAATATAATAATATAACTCGTTATTATAATGACTTTAGTAAGATAACGAAATGTTTTCGTCATATTGCATCACCTCTTAAACCTTTATTTCCGCTATGTTTCTACAGAGGGCGTGATGAAATTGATTGCGCAATAACAAGTAATAGTGAAAAAGCGAGACATTTCCTTTCATTTCGTGCATCTTTTTCGAAGCTATAACATACACAAGTGATTAAGTTGTTACAGTGTAATTTCAACTGTACTTAATAGTGTAAATAACTTTTGTTATATTTGTGGAAAGTTGACATTGCTGCACAGAAAAATATGATCAGTGCAGTAGTTAAGAAAGCGTTTCATTTGTATTTTTGTTGCAAAATAGGCGACCAGGACAAAGACTGGGTCCCACACGTATTCTGTTGCACTTGTGCAACAACTCTTTCCAAGTGGCTTCATGGCAAAAGAAAGGAAATCCATTTGCTGTGCCCATGATTTGGAGGGAGCTTACCAATCACATTGATGACTGTTATTTCTGCATGGTAGCACCAGCTTCTGGAGGTTTCACCAGGAAAAAGAAGAGGACAATTGAATACCCTAACTTACCATCTGCTCTGCGACCTGTCTCACATGGCAAAGGACTCTCGATTCCTGAGCCTCCTGCAGATTTTTCTATCAGTTCAGACGAGGAGGATCTCGATGTGTCACACAATTCTCCTCAAGCGTCAACGTCAGCATGTGGTGGCAGTAAGCATGATGATGACTTTTCGAGATTTGAAGAAACTTTTTCACATAAAATTACCTCGGTTGAATTGAATGATCTTGTTCGCGATTTGGAACTGTCCAAAAGCAAAGCAGAGATATTGGCCTCAAGACTTCAACAATGGAATCTTCTCGAAAAAAATGTCCGAGTGAGTTCATTTCGCACACGTCATCTGCTCTTCGAATCTTTCTTTAAAAAAGAAGATTGTCTTGTGTTCTGCTGCGACATCGATGGCCTACTAAAAGAACTCCGCATTGCAGATGAGCCCAATGAATGACGGCTGTTTATAGATGCTTCAAAACTGAGTCTTAAGGCGGTTTTGCTGAATAACGCGGGAACGAGCTTCCATCCATATCTGTCGCACATGCTCTCTACATGAAGGAGACTTACCACAATCTAAAAGAGCTTCTGAAGATGATTAACTACATTAAGTATGGTTGGAAGATCATTGCTGGCATGAAGATAGTGTCTCTGTTGATGGGTGGGCATCTAGGATATACAAAGTACTGCTGTTTTCTTTGTCTATGGGACAGCAGAGCAATCGCTTTGCATTACATCAAGAGAGATTGGCCTCAGAGAACATCTTTCAAGCCTGGAGAAATGAATGTAGAGCGCCCACCTCTGGCAGAACAGCATAAAATCATCATTCCTCCTTTGCACATCAAACTTGGCCTTGTCAAAAACTTGGTAAAAGCCATGGATAAGAATGGACCAGCATTCAAGTACCTCCATGAAAAATTCCCTCGACTCAGTGTAGCAAAAATTAAAGAAGGCGTTATTGTATGGCTTCAGATTAAACAGCTTTTCAGGGACCCCCAAGATTGAGGAACTTCTTCGAAGTAACGAAAAACAGGTTTGAGATGCGTTCTATCAAGTGTCAACGAACTTCCCTAGGGAATAACAAGGCCGAAAACTACAAGGATCTGGTTGAGGATATGTTTGCTTTATTTCAGGATTTCAGCTGCAATATGTCGTTAAAGTTCCACTTTCTGGACTCCCACTTGAATTTCTTCCCTGATAACTGCGGGCAGGTCAGTGATGAACACAGCGAACGTTTACATGAGGACATTGCCAAGATGGAAAAACGGTACCAGGGGAATTGGTCCACGGTAATGTTGGCTGGCTACTGTTGGACGCTCATCAGAGATACTCCACACGTCCATTACAAGCGACAGGCCAAAAGAAATCGGAAGTCCGAAGCAGATTAAGATATTCCTAACATGTATTTTAATATGTACATACATGTATTTTAATATGTACATACATGTATTTTAATATGTACATCTAAACAATGCGTAAGTATTACAAAAAAAATCGTAGCCAATTCACCTGTTTCTTTGTCATATTCGTGTTTAGAACATTGAATTCATTAGGAATTGATTATATTCATCTCGGAAGCAGGAACTTTTTGAAAATTTGTTGCTCAGTGTTTGAAAACGTTCTATTTGTTCAATTTATTTGGGCCCTCCTTTTCACTGTAAAAAAGTTGATTAACTTAGTAAAGATCATATACTAAAGTTCACTAATCTAGTTCGTTGTTTTTTTTTAGTTATCGCATTCTCATACGCACGAACAAATAGATAGGAAACCAACAAATGATTGACGGATTTGGTGCAAAATATAATACAGATCTACAATTTTAATAACAAACCCATGTGCCAATTTTCAATTATCGAGTTCGTTACGTTGTTGACTTATTGTTAGGGTTGCCATAATTGCCGAGCAATGATACTGGACGTTTAAGTGCTAAATAAATAAAGCATGAAAAAAAGTGGATACGTGATGGATTTTTTTTTACCCCGATAAAAAATCAATAAATTTTAAGAGATCTAATAAAATGGACACGTAGAGTATAAAAAAGATGCGACGGTATTCCTTTTTAGCCAATCATATTTTAAAGTGGATTTTACTTTCTTAATCAGATCTTTTTCTTCTTTCACATAATTATAAAATTGGGAGCAAGCCATTTTAAAATTTTAATGACAGATCAAAATTGCTTCATTTGTCTCCACTGATAACCTGTTTCTTTCGTCCGACCATTGAGTTGACATCAGGAAAAATATTCTCTCCACATTCGCATTGTGGACTGGAATGGCAAATATGTATTCGCATAGCTTTATTAGACATGACTTCTGATCAATGTATACTTTGTATCTGCAAAAAACTTCAGCCATTTCTCTTCCATACTCGATTTCATAGTTGCTTCGCAGTTTTGCTTGGTAATATTTTTCTCTAAATAATCTTTCAGGTATACAAACTGGTTGAATAGACTCTCAGTGTGTCAATATGGGGCAAATAGTAATGCGGGACTCAGTAAGTGAAATACGGTTACAGTCCCGTATATACGGGGAGTATGGCAACCCTACTTATCGTATTCACATGCACACGGACGGACAAACAGACAGGCAGAGTTCTCGTAGAGGGATTTCATCTAAAATATGATAGAAACCTACAATTTTAGTGTAAAAACCGCATACTAAATGCCATCCTCTCAGCCTTTAGAGGGTATTTGAGTTATCGTATTCACAAATCGACAGACCAAAAAATTCCAAAAATATTTTTTTCAGACTCAGCGAGGTCTAAAACGAGGTAAAAACTTTACCAAAATTTCTGGCTATTTTAATAAGGTGACCAACTTTTTTCCAATGAAAAGCAGGACACAAATAAATTGAAGAAAAATATTTCGTAAATAAAAGAAACATTTTGTTCATTGCAACAATAATACAAAATGCACTATAATATGATAAATGCATAATAAAAACATTTGTAACATTTTAAATTGTAATTGCATACATGCCTATTAACTATTATTTAAATGAGTACTTTTCCATAGAATGAATATTTTCTGACAATATATCATCTTCTAACAATATGTTGGGAATATCTGAACAAAAAATATCCTTCATACTGAATTTAAGGGAAAGTGCTGCGGCTAGAGTATCGACATTCAATCTCGATTTCTTACATGTTCAAAAATCATTAGCAGGTGAAAATACCCTTTCAACTACTGCTTTAATTCTAGGGCAGTACAACGAAAATTGAACAAGAATAAATTTTCACATAAAATATGTTCATTTTTGAAATGGCTGAACATTTCCACCATCTTTTATCAATTTCATCATGTTTATTTTCCTATTGTATTATTTTTTCAGAATTTAATTTTAAATTCAGGTTTCTAATTTCAAATATTGAAAAGGAGGATATTTAGGAGGACACTTTTCGAGGAAGGACATAACTTACAAAAGGAGGACTGTCCTCCCTAAAGGAGGACAGTTGGTCACCTTAAATGAAAGGACACTAAAGCCATCAAATGTTAGTTCAAAGAGAAGAAAAACCAAGCTTACGTTGTTTTGTATCATTTGCGAGGAAACAAAAGGACAAGAGGAAGTGATGCAGTGCATAAAACGTCGTCATGGTTGTGTGCTGGTGTGAATTTAAGAATTAAACCGTCCTAAAGGAGGACGGTTGGTCACCTAAATTATAATAGTTTCTCTTCGTATATTCCGTATACCAGAACGTAAATAGAATCTATGAGTAGTTAGTTAATATATTAACATTTTTATAGAGATCTGAGAAAAATATACTACAAATTTGGTTCTAAAATCCTTTAAAAGAAAAAATTAAACACACACACATTTTGCCATTCAACCTCATTCTTAAATATTTGTTAAAGAGAAATAATGAAGTTTTTTCACAATTTCCATCGAAATTGAGGGAAAATCACCTCAGAAGAAATTGCTTTTTCTGCATCTCATATTTCAAGAAACAGCTTTATGCCGATACTCCTTCAATTTTTGCTATATGCATAATAGCTGTAACATTTAGACCAATTAATGTTGATTACGAATTTTTTGCCAAAGGAAAACCCCTTATCAAAAGGCAATGGATTTTCCTTTCTAAAACTATATTTCTTCATTGAATTTTTCATTACGGTGTAGGTATTTTATATAAATCAAATTATGATAAAATTTATTTTTTAATTATTTATATATTTAGGATATACTTCTAAGTTTAACTTAGTCATATTAACGTCCCGTTTTGAAGCAACACGAGGCCTATTTTGGGACGGTCCTCCCACTTTTGAACCACGGTCAGATGACGAGGACAGTACCTGAGTTGGCACCTCCCTCTCCAAACTTCCGCACCATACCAGCGGGAGTATGTTTGACCCCTACATATGATTTAGCATGCAACAGGCCTAATACATAACTCAGTGGAAAAGGGTTTCGAACCTGGAAGCCTCCGAAGTCGACCCTTACCACTAGGCCACCGCAGCCTGGAATATATTTTTAAAGTTTCTATAGATACAAGATATAAAATAATAAAATAATATATTTTATAGATCTTTGGACATTTGTTATTTTCGAAAAATGATTAAGCAGTCAGATTTTGAAATTTATTAGCCAGCTTTGCCAATTATGGGCGAGCTACATAAATTTCTCCACCTTCGTTTAGCTTTCAGTTTATGACAAAATTGGCTCATTAGACATTATTGGCATCACTGTTATTCTTTTAAGAATACTGACTTTCTTCTCATGTTAGGTTTATGATATTGGCTGCGATCAATACTCGTAGATCACAAATTTCTAATCTTCTTTGTCAGATTGGGCTCATTTTATTTAGTGTCTTCCGAAATTAATTAAATTCCCTCTCTTCTCCTTTCTTCAAAAGTTGTAGGAGTAAACTTTAAATAGAGCGAACTTGCTATTCCGTGCTCAGTACTAAAAGCATCAATTAGTGTTTAGGTTCTATAAAGCCAAATTCTAAAAGAATGCTTTAAAGCAGGGCCGTACTGAGGTGATCCTGCGTCCTTGGCAGAACTGCCAAAGCTGCGCCGCCCTTCTTCCAACACTATGTGCTACATTTTATTTCATTTTTCTTCGGCTCTATAATCCACCGTCTCGGGAAAAAAATTCCTGAAAATATTTTTTCCACACGAATTCATCAGATTTTATTTTAACGTAGGACTACATTCCTCCCATTGGGGTCTCAGGATGCAAATTGATTCACACACCAAAATACCACAAAACTTGGTATGGGAAATCCTCTATATCTCGGCTAGTTATTGCTTTGTAATACTGCAACACTGCCTTTGATATTGTTACAAAAATCTTTCTGTGGGTGTATGGTGTAAACAGTCCAACTCTCAGGATAATGGAGAATGAAGGTTTATTCACAAATATGCAGGAAAACAGGAAGCACAAGTAACAGAAAACAATAGATCTTGCACAGATTAGCAACGTAAACAGACAACTATTCACAGGTAATAACAGTTAAGTTCTTTGAGATTTAGCAACACAAACAGTCAACAAATAAATAATAACGACAATAACAACACTTTCAATTGCGCTCAGCTCACCAGCTCTCTAGCTCGCACTGCAGACGAAATTCCAAAGTCGCTCCAGTCGATCAACACTACTCCTGTCTGATCCAAGCGCGACCCTTAAATACTCTCCCCGACAGGCCATGACGTCACATGGAGTTTTTTCGTACATTCAAGCATATTTTCTTTCCTAATAGAGATATCGAGAAAAGGGTTGCATTTTCTGGAATCATCGATTTGTCGCCAAGGTCACCAAATTTGTCGCCAAATTCGTCGCCAGGGTCAGGGGTCCAGGCCCGGCCATCTCATACTTACCCCTGTAGAACTCTCTTTCCAAACATATGACTAGTGAAGCAGGAAAGCTACATTACGCTTTTACAACACTTTCTTAAAATTCTATTTAATTATTCAAAGAATTCTGGAATCGGATTAGGCTATATAGACTACTATTGTAAAAAATCAGGATAACGTTAATAAATCCTTGAAGATGTCATGAGAAAAATTGTTCAAGAAACGAACTCGCTACAAATTACTAAAACTCGTATATTTTAAAACTTTTTTTAGTATTATTCCAGATTTCTGTTAATTTGTTCTAGCAACTGTCCTTCGTCTGTATTCTTGTTCGTGATGTATTTAATTCCCGTATATTTGTTTATTAAATCAATTTGGAAAAAATTATTGAAATTAGAGAAAAAAAAACTGTTTGGAAATGAAATTGGTGTCACTGAAAAGCCAATTTTTTGAATAGGTTTAAACTTTTAAAATGGTCTAAAAATAGTTTTTGAGAGATAATATTTTCGGAAGATATCACGGAAAAACTCCAAAATTTTGCTTAATTATTAATTAATTAATTGAAATTTAGATAACTTTTGGTCTTTGAAAAGATGACAGCGACCTTTCTCTTGTTTTGAAGAGCACGTGTGCCAAATTTCATCAAGATTGGACAAAAACCTGTAGATTTGTATAAAGAACACACACAGACACACTCTGCTTTATATATATACGAGTATATAGAGATATTCTATGACTTCAGGGCGCTAATGCACCTCTAGAAAAGGTCCTTTCTCTTATGAGTAAGTTGTGGACGATCGAAAAAACATAGTCTCAATCCTTAAAGTCATGCTAATTAACAACGTAAATTTTAAGAAACACTACTAAAAATTTCATTCTTATTTGAAATCAACAGCAAATGTACTGAAGCAAAAATTCGTTCTCCAGAGAAATGCGAGATCACATAAATTATTTATTTTCATATATTTATTCCTGTTATTTTCATTAATAAATAAAACAGAAGAAATGTGCGTTTTCTTGTATACACATACTATTACCTAAAAATTAATAGATGTAACATTTTGAGGGGGGAATAAATCATCTAGTTAGGTATGCCCTGAATGAATGAAACCTTTTCGTTCATAACGTTCATCAGAACATACGAGCACATTATTTTTTGTGTATATTTACTGTTTCTTTTTCGGTTTTTTTCTGGATCTCTGAATGAAATTAATAAAACATAATAAATAGGAAACAGTAAATAATTTCTTCGGTACTTTAACTTGCTTGTTATGAAGTGAATAATTAAAGAAAACATTCAAAGCTATTAAAGGCGATGCATAGTTAAATAATTAGTTCCTGGTTGGGGAAATAATACTAGATTTTGTGATTATTCAACTACTGTTTCAAATTTTATCTTTTACGGCAAAAATAGGTAAACTCATTTCTTTACAGAAATCGTTAGTTTCGAAAGACAAATACGCTCGGTTTATATATATAATGACAGAGAAACCTATTTAGATTCTTATTACAGAGGGAAAAATTGAGACAACACTTGAAAAGAGAAGAACAAAAATTATTTCGTACATTATGTTGGGAAAAAAATGCTGGAGATAGGTCACGGCAAGCAAAACTTGCTTCTGAAAAAGGGGAAAAGATTTTCGGTGTAATATGAACTTGCGTAAAAAATAAAATTTGTGCTGGAAATGGTGGAATAAAATTCAAACCATAAAATAACAGCGCTGAGAAAAATGAGTTCATAATGTCTTTAATCCTAAGAAAACTATTCATTTTCTTAGAGTTAGCAGAATTATTGAACGGCTTATTCAAAAAATTCTGGAGGTGAAGAATTTTAAAAGTATCTTAATTTGGTTGTTTCAACATGTAAAGAAATGCTTTAAAAATTAATTTATTTATAAACATACCAAGACATAAAATTAAAAATTTATTTGTTCTGGACATCAGCTGCTTTTAAATAATTTAAATTTCAGCAAAACGAGAAAAAAAAGGAGCTGTGTAAAAATGGCGAAATGAGTGCTTCATGCACCAACCTTTCAAATGACTAAATGCTTTCAATTATTTAAATGGACATTAAAGATACCTATTTTGAAACTAAATAAATGGGTTAATGAAAATAATTAGTATAATGAACTTTTTTAAAAAGCACTTTTATCGGTGTATAAAATAGAAAATAATTTTTTTTATGAAAAATAGTTCAGAACGAAAATCGTAAAAGTGTGAGGCGCTGACAGAAATACTGTAAGCAAATTAGAATATTAATCACAATCATAATAAATTTTAATTTTTAATGAATGCTTAAAATATTCTTTTTAATGATGTTTATTATGCTTAATTTCCTTATCGTATTGTTTACAGGGCCTCACACTAGGTTTTTGTTTTCACACCCAGATTTATATTAAAAAAAATATTTGTCTACTTTTTAGTAAATTGATAAAACTGTGTTTGTTAAAAAGAGTTTTTTGTGTTTACTCATTTTCTAGATATCTAATGCATTTCATAATTATTATAAATAATAATCAATTTTTCATGGAACAATTCCATCAATTGCGTTTCTTATTCTTAGTTTCTAAGAATAAATATTCTAATTCTTTCACTTTATTTTATGTCTTCTAACATTCCTAATGTTTTACCTTAAAAAATACGATCTGCTCATGAACTGGTGAAATCTTTAGTCTTTGACGAATTTTCTATGATCAAATTTGAAACTTAAAATTATTTTTAAAATATCACAGATAATTAAGTTCGGAAAATAATAAAATATTGCATTGACATCGGAAAGACAAAACTGTATGAAATTTCAGAACACTAGCACATAAAAAAGTGACTGAAAACTCGATTATAAAATTTAATCTTTAGAAACATGAAATTCACAAACATGATATATATCAAGTTAAATAAAGGCGTGCAAAAATGATTTAAATATATTTATTCAATATAACTAAACATAATAAAAATTATTTTGATAGAAAAATTAATCGTAGGATGAGTCATGCGAAACTAGTAGCAATGGTATACCTATTACCCAACATTTTTTACCTCTTAACCGTTTTGTTTTACTCTCCTATTTGATTAGAAGACACCTTATGTTTTGAGAAAGTGATATCATATTGATTTAACTAAGATCCATAGAACATTTGAAATGTGTAAGGATTCCACGTCATTTTTATAGAATTTTACTTAATTTTAGTTTATAAGTTTAAAAATATGAACATTCGATACAAGAATGACTCCATTTAAGGGATTATAAAGCAGTAACCATTTTAGTATTGAAATTTGTAATCTAAATACTGAATTTATTTTAGGTTTCTTGTAGATCCCAATGGATCTTTGATATTCTACATTGGATTAGAAATTTCAGAATGAAGCAAGATAAATTTTATAGAGACAGTTTTTTTTAAAAAGTCTTTTGTTCCTGAACTAAAAGGAATCTTTTAATTTTAATTATTTTCTACATTTTAGTTTTTATTTTGAATTTTTTTTTGTAATTCATTATTTTTTAAAAGAAATTTGAAATCTAATTTTTTCAAAAATTTACTACCAGGTGATGCCACTAGTATAAAACCATATTTAATTAAATTAATCGATTTACTGATAATTATGTTCTGTAAATATTAAAATAGTGTATCGTGTTGTCATCGAGAATACATAAATGCGGAAAATTTCAAAATTCTAGCACATCAGGAAATCAGTGAAAACTCAACTACAAAATTCCATCTTCACAAATATTAAACAAGGCAAGTGAAATAAAAGTGCTTTTAAATAAAGAAAATTTCTGCGATATTTTCAAAATACAGAGAAATGCCATTATTTTTTCACACTCATTTTAAATAATAGAATCTAGATTCTAGGTTGTAAAGCTCTTGCATTTTGAATATACGGAAGAGATGAAAAAAAAACTTGCAACGTTTTGCTGTAGATTTTGCTGTTCTTATACGGAATGGCTATTTACATTTTATTTGATTACATTTTATTTCTAATACAAAAACATGAATATGAAAATTTACGGCAGTGATAAAAGAAACGTTCCGGAAAAGCTATCATAAACTGAAAGTTATTAATTTATTGGTCAATATCTCCTTCAAAGTAATTTCCTCCAGCTGAATTCACTTCTGCAGACGTTTTTTCCAATCTTCAAAACATGCCTTAATGTCGTTTTTGTGAAACCCCTTCAGGGTTAATGGAGAATATTTTTTACTACATCGATAGACTTAAAAAACGTTGACCACGAAGATGCCGTTTTAACTGTGGAAATAAAAAAAAGTACCACGGTGCCACATCAGTTGAATACGAAGCTTGCGGAGCCGTATTGTTGAATTTTTCGTAAACAAAATTCACGAATCATTATGGGACAGGGTGAGGAAATCCTTGTGAAGTACTAGTATGACATTTATACCAAAGGGTACTCCAAGGGAAAATATCGTCTAGGACAATGTCTGAACCCTACGGTAAAGGTTAACATACTCTAGACTCAGAGTAGCTTTATTAATCAATTATTGCTTCTAACGATTCCTTACTAAGCAGAAACATTTGGAATTTTTTTTACTTTCTCTTATATGAAGTATACAGTGAGAAAGTGTAATCGTGAAAAAAATTGAGCCTGGTGATTTTGATAAATATCTACGTTTTAGACCTCTCTGAGTCCGGAAAAAACCTTTTTGTGATTATGTCTGTCTGTCTGTGAACATGATAACTCAAACACGTAAGGAGCCAGAAGAATGAAATTGGGTATGCCGTCTCTATACATCAAAATTGTAGATTTCTGTCAAATTTTGGTTGAAATCCATCCACGGGAATTCTGTACGTGCGTCCGTCCGTGTGTATATGAGTACGATACCTCAAAAAGGTAACGGGCTAGATAAATGAAATTAAACATATGGCATATATCACTAGAATTCTAGATATGTGTCAAATTTTTGGCGAATCTGTCAACGAATTGACTGCCTGCCGGTCTATCTGTTCGTAAGCATGCGAATGTGATAACTGAAACGCAACAAGTTGGGTGGGTGAATTTTAGTGTATGATCTCAAAATCAGAAGTGCAAAAGTTTCTATTTGTCTCTTTTTAAATTAAATCTGCCAGAGAGTAGACTGTCTGTTTGTCTGTCGGTATGTATATTAAACACGATAACTCAGAAACTAAACGAGCTAGATAAACGGAATTTGGTATATGGTTTTGACACAGAAATGTCGATGTATATAAAGTTTGCATCTAGTCGGTCAACTAGAACCGGGGTTCCCAACTTCTGGTACGCGTACTCCTGGGGGTACGCGAATGACTAGCTGGGGGCACGCGAAATCTAAGTTGGTAACGAAGGAAACAAGAAAACATAAGGAATTAAAAAAGTTACAGAATTTTTTTCCTTTAAGTTAATACTTGATATTTAATAACTATACCACTTTAAAAGTTGGTTATTACAGGGTGTAATTTTCATCCATCATTACAAGTTAATACGAAATTATTACAATACTGATTTCATTTGTTTTTTCGAAAATGCAATAAGGTGTAAAATAAAATATAAATCCTGCAAATATTGTTAATTCGAGTCATTTGACCCTTAAGCTAGCATCAGCCCTTAACATTATTGAGAAAAACTACTTTGCATAGACGAATGGTTGTTGTTCGTGGTGGGATATGACAGTAGGGAGTTCGCGAAAACGTAAAGATTAATCAAGGTGTACGCCAGGGAATAAAGGTTGAAAACCCCTGAATTAGAAGAAGCACAAACTGCTCTTCTCTACAGGGTGTCATAAATCTCTATACAAATGATGAAAGCGGTGACTAATGTTTATTTATTCGTACAAATGGTATCATCTGATGCTACAGTTACAGGATATGTTCCACATGTTTCCCTTCCATGCCGACACACAATCATAGTCGCTCTAACCAATTTTGACCAGAAACATTCACACAGTGTCCACTCACAGAACTCTCAGATGTTGCAACATCTGCAGCTTGTATGCATGTCACTTGTTAGCCAGCAAATTCCCCATGACACTGCTTTGGCTGATTACCATTTGTGAAGAATAACGTCGCGTCCATTTCGCCGGACTTCTGGCTATCCCTGCTAGCATCTGTGTTGACATACCTTCATCCTTTTCCTTTTTTGGTCTTCCAGATATGCTTGCATCGGCGACGGAACATGTTCTTTTGAATTTCATGATGAATTTTGCATGGTGTCGCACAGTGGCGAATCCAGGGGAGGGGCTATCGAGCTGCAGCCCCCCCAGAGCTGAACCAAAATTCTTGATTTAATTTAAAATCACTTCAACTGTTTGATCTTATTTTTCATTTTAAAATAATAGTAATAAAATCGTGACAACGTTGCTTTCTGACTTGACAGGCTCGAAAATTTTCCTACTTTTCTAGTCATTCCATTTGCACTTTTAGCGTTGACGCGGTCGAAAACATTTTTTGGCCAGCTATTTCATTGTATTTTTTATTAAATTATCGAAAGTATTGTAGTGTTCTTTATTATTCTTATTGTCAGGAGAGGAAAGCCTGTAAAGTTAAAGTGTTTTGGTTTACATAAGCCATGAGGTTTGACATTCGTCACTACGATGCAAAATTTTTATGACCTCAGCCACCCCCGCCACCCCGACCCGAATCCTGGATTCGCTACTGGTGTCGCAGGTTATCTGCGTTCTGTACGTTGCATTGAAAATACGCGCTACGCGACACGGGTAGTAGAACTTCCAGCCAACATAATAATGTAAATCTGTTCTTCCTTCGTAAGTGGCATCTATTTTCAATTGGTTCACCTTCCTCAAAACGAAAAAGAAATTAGTCACCACTTTCACCATTTGTATGGAGATTTGTGACACACCCTGTACAATATGAAGCTAAACACGAACCAACCTTTATCGTGTAAGTATACAAGAAAATCGAGGGAGAACACTCCCTCTGGTAAATTTTGGAAAACTATTTTTTCTTTGCGTGAAGGATATAACTTCCAAAAAAATGACATAATATTTCTATAGTTATAACAGATTTTCTCTTCTTAAAACGTAACCGTCATTCATGATAACAATCTAATTATAAGATCGGATGTCGTTCCGCAAGAAGGAAACCGGAAGGCGAAATGTAAGTTAGCATGACTCCACAGATGCGAAAAAGCTTTCTTCCTTCAGGACTTTCCCTTATCTGATACGTGTTACTAAAATAATAGATATATGAATCACAGGTGTGGCCTTCAAAAATTGAGAGGATAAACTAAATCAAACTTTACCAGGAAATAGCTATCAGAAAAAGTACCTTCGGAATTTCCTTATTTTACCTGCTGCATTTGAATACTTTCTTTTCAGGGGAATATCGCCCAGGAAATCTTATTTTAGTACATCTTGAAATTTGCTTATGACATTTGTGATTTAAAGAACAGTTGGAACAAAAAATTGATATCAGAAAGACTTTCGAAAAATTTGATTTAATTGATGGACTTCGGATTTTTTCAGCGTCAATAATTTTGGATTAATAGACATCTGTCTACACTTATTTTTCCTAATTAGGAATCAATCCTGCCATCACACTTGTGGTGGTTCTATATGACAAGACAATAAAACAATTTTTAGATTAATTGGAGATTATCAAAGAATACTTAAGCGAAGAGTGGGAAAAAAAATCTAGCGTTTTAACTATCTTACGTCTAAAATTATTACTATCCCGTAGGCAGAGGAAAAATTCTACTAATACAGCATCTATATGCCCGTAAAGAAAAGGTTAAATTTGTCCAAATGGTTGACTTTTCTCATTTACGAATTAAGAATATATTTCTTACATAATTTCTAATAAATAATAATATGCGATTGTTGAATGTAAGTCTTATTTGTTCGAAAAACCGAAATGAAGAGAAGAAATTAAACAAATAACAATAGCAGAAAAAGTTTATAGTCAGGGACAGGTCAAATTGATTGCTACGCAGGAAACAACGAGCGTCGCCATCATCGGTGGGTGACAAAGCACATGTTTTTACGCTGCTTAAGGTTATAGAAATTTCAAAAAGGAGATTACGCAGAATATCGATTATTGGTCATTACAACTAAATTTTGTTTAAATATATCTAATCTTTTAAATACATCAGAATCACATTCAGGACTATTTCCCTTGTCATAATAATTTCTTTCGTTGCTGCACTGGAATTAGTGTTAACTGGAATTGTAACTGACCTGACCTTATATAGGGTTAAAACTAAATTTTATTCGAAAAACTCGAATTCTTTTAACTATATTAGATTCACATTAAGGACTATTTATCTTGACGTAATAATTCATTTCGTAGCGTTACCTGTAGTATCAATTCAAATGTTAACTGACTATATACGGAATATTTCTGTATATGGTCAGAAATAATTGAAAATCTATACGCGCAAATCAATTCTTTTATGGCTGCGGACTGGCATGCTCATTCTCGAAAGCCTCTAAATCGATTTACATTCGATTTTTGTTATTTCTTAGGGTAGACGAGGAAAGTTCAGGAATAAATGGTATTAATTTAGGAAGAAAAAGATTACTAAAGAGTGATGGATATAGTTTGCAGCTTTCCAGTACTACCTGCTTCGAAGATTTCTTCATTATAGATTAATGCACGTTCTATGATTGAAGCTTCCGATAATAACTTCAAGGACTTTACATTTTTCAGAGCAGTGAATGGTCAGTTTTTAGTGCTTATTTAATGAATTTTATAACCTCACTATTTTTATTCACAGCTATTTTCTGAAAAATCTTGTAACTGCTGCAACCAAAAGGTACGCATCCATTTGAGTTAAGTTGGCTTAGATTTGATATCGCCTGACGCTATAAACTTGGCCTCTTAAAAAAAGAGATAATAAAGAAATTTAATAAAATGAACTCCGTTTTTACCAATTTCAGTATTTGCTCATGTTTGGATTTTATTTACATTCTCAAATGGGAAGTATGGGAAAAAAATTGAATTTGTTCACCCTTGAACTTTTTAACTATGGATGCCACTTATAACCTGTGGTCAAAAAAAATTTATCTGGGAGATATACAATTAAATATTTCCAATTTTCATTAAAAAAATTTTGAAAATGCTTTCAAAATTTTCTTTTCGACTGATGCATTGTCACTGACCGTTTCCTTATTGTATAATGTTCATTCTTTTGAAGATAGTTTCGAAACGTTTTCTCTGAAAAAAAGAAAAAAAACTTATTTGACGTTATCTTAAAAATCTAAAAAATATTTATTCAGTTATGTCATTTTTAGAGCTGTTTTAAATAATTAATTAATAAATAATTATTTAAATAATAATTACTGCTGAAATGATTTTTTCCAAAATATTTTTAATATTTCATTTTCAGTTACAGTCATGAAGACTTGCCCACAAATAAATATATATTTAATATTTTCCCTGGTCGAAGAAGTTAATCATAATAATTAAAATTATATGCAGAATATTCTTTTGAGGTGAATTTCAGCATACACTTTCATTCATTCAGTTTTACGCAATAATTTAAAATATCTCTACTGTGTGTGTGTGTGTGTTCGCGCTCTACAGGACAGACCGCTAGACCTAGAGCAACGAAATTCGGCAAACATACCTTGGAGGGTGGGAATGTGCACCTCGGAGCCCTTTTTTTGAAATTTTAGTTAGAATTCTAATTAATTAAAAATTAAGCTAAAGTTTGACGTTTTTCCTCAATAACATCCGAACATACTAGTATTACAGTACAAAAATTATTTTCATACCATCTGAAAATTTAAAACATTATCTTTTCAATGATATGAATTAAATTGCAGTATGAGTTTGTCTCTAATTTTAATAAATTTTTAAAACTATTTTTTGGCATAATTTACAACAATACTTTTCATTGTTGCAAACAATTCAAACCGTTTTCATTGTTGAAATAAATATTTATTTGCGTGTGTTCTTTTCCATTGTTAAAAGCTAAGGTAATATCTTAATATTTAATGCTATGCTTTAATAAGTATATTTTCATCCAGCTAACATGCTGCTGGGAGTAAAATGTGCCGCTCTATTTTAATGCTGAAATCAAATGTATATTTTGCAAGATAAATAAGAGAGTGAAGTTGATGCCGACAGCGTGCAGTTGGATGTTACATGACACAGACAGTTATTTGACACCATTAGGGACGTTCATGAACAGGTGTAAGGCTATTTCTCTACTCTCGAACTCGAAGTCAGGGGTGCAAGGCTACTGAAAGGACATAAGTCAATTGTATATCACAAATGAATTTTAAAATTACTTTCTGAAGAAAATCAAGAATATCAAATTATACGTAAGAGATTTAATCGAAATTATATTCCTGGCGAACAAGCTGCTCGCCGAAGACGGCTAGTATATAATATTTTCATTTGAGGCGAATGTTAACACGCATGTTAAAAAGTCTTCGTAAATAGGGCTCTTACTTTTGTGTAGTTGCACAGTAGCGAAAAAAAATCGAGTATGTGTTTAGAAAAAAGTACTTTCTCCCGTTGATGGATTTTGTCCAAAATTTGATACAGCTCTATAGTTTGACTTTAAAGATGAAATGCATTATTTCATCCATATGGCTTGCTGCGTTTTTGAGTAATCGTATTCGCATATATAAACAACAGATTTCACACAGTCAGGTTTGATCCAAAATTTGATACAAATCTGCAGTTTTGGTGTAAATATTAGATGCGTTTATGAGTTACCATGTTTGATCATAATATTCTCTCTACATATGCTTTGTATAGAAGAAAATAAAAGAATATCTTACATGAGGCATTTAAGAGGACAAGACTTCCCTCAAAACAGATGTCTTTTTTTTCATTATTCATAATCCATTTTTACGTGCTTCTGGTTGAACAATATTTCAAGGGATAATTGGTAGTATTAATTTCTACTTATCTTTTCCTTAACTTTTCAGCAAAAATTCAGTCATTTTGTGACCATAGGTAAGAATACCCTGGTGTTCAAGAGTTAAGTTACAAATTCATTCTTCGAGTAAAAATTGATGTCGTATAAAATTGGGAGAATGGTCGACATTATTAAGAAAACGTGAAACTAGCCGATTTTCTTATTTGTGATTTCCTTTTATTTAAGTGTGGTTATTCACGACTGATTGATGGCACCACAAATTAGTTACCGGGGTTGTTCAAACAATGAATTAAGATGGAGAGCCGACTGTGGGCTCGTCGCTGGCCAATCTCATGGGGATGTTGCTCGATGGTGGTACCCAAGTTATACAACCAATTCAAATCTACAAGTACCATCACCAGGAAGGCGTCCAAGAGGTTATGATATCTGTAGATGATCAATACGTCGCTTTAAACGCACGACGAAATAGATAGCTAAAGCCTCGAAAGCATTTTGGGGACTTAGCTGTTGCGACTAGAACTATAATATCTATGTAAACCGTCTACAGACTGTTTGCTTAGGAGGGCTTTTACGCCTGGCGACAGGTAGTATCCGTTTCTCTCCACATAACACAGAAGAGAGCTTGTTTTTTGTCGAGCCAGGAGCACCATTCTTGGACAAGATCGTGGCTATATTCTTTTTATTAATGAGTCGAGATCTAGTATATTGAAGGATTCTTCGACGAATCCTCACCTGAAAAACGCGTAGTGCTCACTATAAACTCTTCAGCTATGTGGAATCTGTCCCTTCGGTGAAAATGGAATCCTTGTGTACGAGGGAATCATGCTGGATTGCTGTACACATCTGCATGTCTTTCATGCGGGTTCTGTGACCTTACAGTTGTATAGAGATGAGGTTCTTGAACCTTATGTGACGTGTTTCAGAAATCTTTTGGCGAGGTTTTATTTTTACGCACTATAACGCTAGGTCACACAGTGCTCAGTTTGTGAGTGATTTTCTGGAGAAAGAAAATATTTGCCAATTGATTTGGAAAGTCAAATCACAATCTTATAGAGTTTGTTTGGGATGCTCTAGGAAGAGCCTTTGCACGACACTAATCTTCTAACAGGCCATTCCAGGATTTAAAACCCTCACCGTTAAAAATGGAATTTTCCCCCAAGCTTTGATCAACAGTCTCATTTTTAGCATGAAGGCCCACTGTGAGACTTGTAACGCAGTGTTGTGTAGTCGTATTCTTTACTAGTGGGACTATTCTGAAAATATCATGTGTCATGTTCTGGCCATTTTAAGTGGCATTTGCATGTTCAAAAAATATTTGAATATTTAAATATGAGTCTAAATCCTCATTTCCCTTTTCACCAATCACCAATACCCTTTTCATTACATTATGATGTTACTCTGTCTAATAGTATTGTACAAATTTCCATTCCAATAAACTAATTATTATTTGAGATATCACACGTTTGGTATTTGTAATCTAACTTTTCAACACCAGTATAAATGGTTGCACAGGCACGACTAAAGAGATTACAGTTTACTGAAATTACAATTTATCTTTCTATTTATTGATTGTTTTCTTGTATTTCATTGTTCACTAAAATGACTTGATTACGAATATAGAATACTGAATATTGGTACACTTTCTGTAAAACTGCAAAGCTTAACTCACTATTTTTTTTTAAGAATCATAGATTTTCGTTTATTTCTTGTTGTAAAGAAAACAAAGCTATAAATCACTTATTCATATTCAAAACCATATTTTGAATGACATTTTCTTATAAATTACATGAAGATTATTTGAATGCTAGTTACCTTTGAAACGGATTACTCTGGCTGATTTGGCAAACTTTTCAGCTTTCGGTGGTGTAAACAATTTGAATTTAAAAGAATTTATTGCTACTTTCATCCTTCATTTACCAAAAAAGGTTATTTTAAAAGTTGTAAAATGCCATGAAAATTTCCAATCACATCAGTTCCTTTAAATAAATATAAATATTTTGAGTTCGAAGTCTTTCAAAATAAATTTACTCAATGGTTCATTAACAAGTAAGGATGGGGAAAACCTACCGGTTTAAACCGAAAACCGTTCTTTTTGTTTCGGTTAACAGGTTTTTTCGGTTAAAAAACCGGCAAAATCAGCTATCAAAAAGATAGGCTCGATTTTAGGTTCGAGTAATGAAGTTTTGAATTTGATCATCTTAGGCCAATCAACGGCCATCGCTTCCTCGAGGCGGACATTGAAATGGTCTAAAATAGTCATAGTCAAGCTTTCATAACTCGATTAATTTTGGTCGCAGAAGAGTTTAAAATTTTAGAGTGACAGAAATACTTTAATAAATATGCTTAATAAGGCCGGGGAATGTATAAAAATTTAGACATAGTTATTTTTATTATTATACATATCTATGCAAACAGCACAAAATACGATTATTTACGTCTGTACTCTCTAATTTCTTTTTTTATTTGTTTACAATACTTACTAGAATTCTTAAAATTTTGTCTACAATACTTACTTATTATATTAATTACTCATTTATTATTATTACTTATTGTATTAATTACCTTTTTATGATCATTATTTATTGATATTACTTATTGTATTAATACTTACTTCTTGCATATTATTATTAATAAAAATTTTTTGTCTACAAATGTTGTTTCTTTAAATAAAAAATGAAAACCGGTTATTTCAAAAACCGGTCATTTTGAGCTGTTTTAACCGCTGGGTTAAACCGGAGGTGAAAAAAAACGTTATAACCGAAAATCGGTTGTTTTTGTAATAACCGTCATCCCTATTAACAAACTGTCTAATGCAAATAACATAAGATCATGTTTATGAAGGAAACAGTACTTATGAAATCAGAATGACGTTATAATCACCGTTTAAGAAATCTGCGTAGGTATGACGTTAGAATTATCTTCAGCCATTGAGGAAGAAGTATCAGTATCATCTCTGCGCTAATGCTTTCTCAGAATAATCGGAATCTTTAATTTAGCTACAAAACACATAATGATAGACAAAAACCAAGCATTTATGTCCTTTCCCAATCAGTGATCTAAGCAGATGGTCAAGCAATTGTGTTGAACCAAATTTGAATGAAAATAAATACAAATTTTCCTACCTAAATTTTTGTTTAAAAAATTGCATCTTATATTAATATTATATAATCTGTAGTATCCAAATGAAGTAAGATAAAAGAAGTAATTAAGTAACTTTTAAAAAACGCGCAATTTGAACGAAGCGTTTGTTTTACCCCTTAACAGTATAGCTTTTTGTATTATCGAATTAGAAGAATTCTCTTCTGTTTTGGCGATGCGTTGTCGTACTGATTCAACTACATGTCCATAGAACACTTGATATGTTAATGGATTATCGATCATTCTTGTATAGAGTTCTGACGTCTGTGAATGACTTAATTTTATCTTATAGGTTTAAAAATGCCATAATTCGATGCGAGTGGAGCTCTGGCATAACTATTAAAGGGTTAGCATTTTCCAAATAAAAAAAATTATCAAAAATGTGGAGGTTAAAACATATTGTAAGGGAATGAGGTGTTGATGGAATTACTCTCAGTAAACAGGAATTCTATATAAATTTATAATATATTTTTAATTTTTAATGAATGATTGGGATTTTTCTTATGAAATTATTCATTTTTGCTTAATTTCCTTATTTCACGCCTCACACTTAAACGCTTTTGTTTCTACCTCCATATTTTTTTATAAAAAGTACTTTTTACGTTTCAGTACATAAATAAAAACGTCTTTTTAAACACTTTTTAGTTTTTTATTACTTTTTAATAAAAATTAAATAATTCATCATTATGAACAATAAGGAGCATTGCATACGATTATTTCTCAAACCAGACACCTTGCATTCGATTTTTTTTCTCTACTAGATGGCGCCTCTGATATCAAATCGAAATTTAATTAAAATTAATTAATTAACTGATATTTAAATTTTGAAGATATTAGAATATTGCAATATCTTCTGGAACAGAAAGCTATGGAAAATTTAAGAACTCTAGCACACCAGAAAGTGAGTGTAAAACCGGCCACGAAATTGCATCTTTGCAATCATGAAATTTAACAACACTAAACAAGTAAGTTAAATAAAAGCGTGTAATAAAAAATTCGTTATGGAAATATTAATATTATATGGAAGACACACATTAAAACTCCAAATTTAATACAATTCTACAAGGACATTTCCAACATTTATTTCCATACACAAGAATAAAAAAATATAGAATTTTCAGAATCGTTCCATTTCTGTGGACTAATTTTCACCACTCGGTGTCAACATCAAGAAAAAATGTTACATATTGTTTGAATTTGTTTTGTATATTTCTTGCTTTCGGCACATATTTGTGAAGCAGGATACTGTCATCAGCCCTGCTTTTTTGCGTTAGAGCAATCGCCAATGTGGGCAATTTTGAATACTGACATCAGTTTATTTAGTAATGCTTTCTCATTTTATTTCGTTATTTATAATATCTGGCTATAAATGATGCAAACTCATATCTGTTATTTGGATATATGATGACTTTTTCATGCTGTTACGTTTTACTTTCTCGCATATAAAGTATAGAAAGAGAAAGTATTTTAATTGTCAAAAAACTCACCATGGAGATTTTAATGAATCGCCACGCTTTCGTTTCATACCTGACGGGTCTTGGAAAAACCATTTTTGGGTTTATGTCTGAATGTCAATGAGAAATAAAATTCGGTATGGGTTCTTTACAAGAAAATTGTAGATCTCTGACAATATTTCGGCGAAATCCATCGTAGAGAATTCTGTCTGTCCGTGTGAATCTAAAGATAACTCAAAACGACAACAAACAAGATGGACGAAATTCGGCATCTGGTTTCATCATCAGAAATAAAGATGTGTATCAAATTTTCGATCAAATACAACATCAGGATGACTGTCTGTTGAACTGGCTATTCTTGTGTTGCGAACGAGTTAACTCAAAAACGCAATAACCGAGATGATTGAATTTTAATATGTAATTTTTATACCAACACTGTAAAACTTCGTTCATTTTTTGGGACAAACTGATCGAAGAAAAGAGGTACATTTCCAAAGTGCACACTTGATTCCTTCACAATGTGACGAAGCTCAACACAATATGCGCCATATTATGGAAGGATGCGAGGAAATCGAGGGGATCACATTCCCGCTGGTTTCTCACATGGTAAACATTTACAAAACCAGCGGGAGTGGCCTCCCCTAAACTTTCTCGTATACTTATTTCTCAAAAACTCTCGTATAGCGTGTCAGTTCCCCGCACCCTCGCTCGGATAAAAATTTCGAGTCTGCTCCATTCCCAGGACGCAACATGTTTCTCCAGTACACGTAAAAATGACAAAACAAACGAAAATAAAATAATCAGAGCAGGAACAAAAATCGCCAGAAGGGAGAAAAAGAGCACAAAAGGGAAGAAAAAAGTGCCAAGCAAGAGTCATTAAGCATAAGCCTTTCGTTATGAAGCCGCTGAATATCATGCACAGAGATTGCTTCCAGTACCCATGCGCGTGGAGATACGGATTCGTTTCAAAAGTAAAAAAATGAATATGCAATTTGAACACCTCTTTTTTAAACTATTGAGATGAAAATTGGGCACAGATCTATAATTAATGCTAGCATCCGTGGTACCAAGTCGTAATTATCTAAGCCAAAGGGCTTATGAGATATAATTTTTACAAGTATGAGATTATACAGACCGACAGATAGTCACACCTTTGACGGATTTGGCCCACAATTTTATACGGGCCTACATTCATGATGATAAAACTGTGTACCAAATTTTACCCGTCTAGCTATTCAAGTGTTTGAGTTATAGTGTTCACACGAAAGTGGACAGTCAAATAGGCTTCCCGTGGACGGATTTTGTCCAAAATTTGACAGAAACCTACAAATGATGTGTAAAGATCACCAACCAAATTTCATCCCCGTAGCTCTGACAGTTTTCGAGTTATCGTGTTCACAGACAGACAGACAAACATATTTCCAAAATTGTGTTTTTAGGACTCAGGGAGGTCTAAAACGTGGATTCGTCAAAACCTCGAGTTCGAATTTTTTGACGATTACAATACTTTATCTTTGTATACTTCGTATAAGAGAAAGTAAAACCCCCAGTTCTTTTGAATATTAATACACTGTTGGTATGGTAAATCAGTAAGCAAGCTACTGCATTTATTGGGAGTTGAGTTCGTGTTATATGAATTTAATAGTTGATGTTCAAATTTTGATAAACATCAAGTAGCTTACAGTGTAAGGTTATTAAAGTTATTAACCAAAAAAATGAATTTTGTAAGACAAGAATAGAATCTACATGGGATATTCAGAATTTTTTTCTAAAATAAAATTTCCGAAAAATCATTTGCATCATTTATCTTATCATTTTCAGTTACTGTTAGTCAGTAACTGAAAATGATAAAAAAAAATTAAAAATAGTAAGAAATTTAAAAATAGTATCAGTACTCATTTGCAATTACTAACCATAAATAGTTCCACCAAAGTTTTATCTCTTTCATTCTATCAGAATTGATAGAACAAATCAGTCGATCTCTATCTCGTAAAATGCCCCTCTGAGTAATCGCTGATTGATAATCCGTTATTTTGTCATCATTGATAAAATGCCGTGACGTAGTTTTTTTATTCCACGTCATTACATTCTAGGATCCTCTTGAAATCTGTCCTGTACTCTTAGTAAGATTATCGAGTCAATAATTTATCATTTTTGTTGCACTTAAACAAAATCACAACTCTTTCTACCAATTTCTATATAAGTGACGGAATAAAAAACGAAATAAATAATTTTGATGAAAGATTAAAACGCTTTATTTCTAAATGGAAAACGTGCAACTAGGTATATACAATTATAGTAAAAATTTTCAGGTGTCTAGAAAAGGATTGATGGTTTAAAAAATGGAAAAATAAGGGAACGATGATAGTTTTTTCAAGTTATTCTCGCAAGAGTTAATGAGTGAGGTCAAGAGCTTTGTTTAACAAACTGTTACGAATCTGTAATGTATTTTTCCTGCCATGTTAGTCTTATGGTAGGAAAAGGGAATTTACAGAGATTCGTAATGGAATAGAAGCCAATGACCCCGAAACTAGGCGACAGACTTGGCGGTCATTTGGAGATTTGGCAACAAAATCAAAGTTCTAGAAAATACTAGAATTATGGCCGTATCTCTATTAGGAACGGACATATAAAAATCTTTCTAGAGAATTCCTTATGATGTCACACCATATCGGAAAGCTATAAATACCCGGAGGTGCTGAAACGAATGAGTGTCTTAAGAATCTCTTTAGAGTCTTAGTAGCAGTACGAATTTATCAGCTTTTAGACGCTGAACGCTATTGTTAGTGCTCTTGCTGTTGTTAATAGTGATTTGCTGTGTGCTTGTGTTGCTAGTTTGTACAAGTGCTATTATTTCTTGTTATCTCTGCTTCGAGTTTTCTGGAATATTTGTGGAATAAAGCATCGTTCTCCATTACCTTGCATTTTGGACTGCCTTCACCGTACAACCACCCGACGATTTTTGTAACAATACTCTAGAGCCTCGATTATCCAAGATGATTGAAACCATGATCACCTCGGTAAGTAGAGACTAATTTTTAAATCATAACTTCCTTTCTTTCAACGAGATTTTCCTAAATCGTTTCTTTGAAATTATAAAAACAAGTCCGCAAGTAATATTATGTATTAGCCGACGCATTGTTCGAATAATTCTTTCTTAAAATTAAGAGAGGATAATACTTATGGTAGATTAGAAAAGCCGTAAAAAAGATTAATCTCTAATAAGAAAGGTCAAAAGATCAATCACTGATAAGAGAATTCACGAATGTTACTAAATTTGTTTCTTTTGCATTTTCCGAATGATTATTTTTTTAACAGTTTTCTTAAAACAATATTCCCCCCAAGCTTAAAAACACGAAACTTTCTGGTCTATTTACAATGCCATTTTTTCATAAAAATGCTTATCATTTGCTTACATCACTTGCTTATCTAAACACGATTTGTTTACATAAGAATGAAATTATGTTGGATTTTTTTCTAAATAATAATAATAACAATTGGTGATACTTGATACTAATTCGAAGAAGTTTATTAGCAAAAATTCCCAACTTCCCTCAACAAACACCTCCAAGCACAACTCATATAATTGCCATAGTTTACTTGCTATTCCATTTTAAAAATCGTCATCATTTTCTGGACACCATTTAATATAACTATTGTTTGCGTTTTATTCGTCGAATTGAGCGGACTGTATTGATTATTTTTTTGGAACTTTGAAAACACTGAGCATTTAAGTTGGGCAAAGTTTTTATTTTTTGAACCAGAAGAAAGATGAAGTCTAATAAAAGTTAGATGAATAAGTTTTTGCTTCGGAATCCGAGAAACCGATTTTTGGTTATGTTTATTCAGTATCGAGATTAAAAGTAAAGAAAAAATGCTTTGTGTCATTTGATTAGGTTCGCTGTGATAGTGATGGCAAAAATGTTGTTGTGAAACATACTGAGTTATGTAGATAAGTACTTCGATAGTAAGAATAGGGAAATTTATACCAAGCAAAGAGAGAAAACGGGTGCTCAAATGGTTAAGTCGTGAATAAATTAAGAGAAGGGAAAGACCGGGGCATCAGTTGATTTGTTTAGTAAAATTATTTTGATAATGCATGCTTTGAATTTTTAACTAACATCAACTTTTATTTTATAAATATTTTTTTACCTTCGATTAATGTTTTATTGATATTTTTTCTAACTGTTATTTGAAAGTCTCGTAAAACAATACCCTCCAATAGGATTTGGCAAAGAAAATTTTTTTTCACGTATTACATTATTCCCCAGAGGAACGAAGTGGCATTTCAGCATAAGCTGTCGCAATTTAAGTCACATCTCAAAATGAAATGAGTGAAGCCGCATAAGAAGACAGCTATTCTTTGGGACCATTTTAAAAGACATCTTTTAAAATGGTCACAAAGAATAGCTTGATGGAAAACTAATTTCCTGTAGTTTTGACCAAAAATTCACATTATGTCGTCATTCAGTTTAATTGAAGAATGAAGTCCGCACCAACAAAGAAGACAAGAGGTGACTTTTTGTTCCGAAATGAATCTCAAAGTTAAAAAGCAAATAATGCTTCTAAGGTTGTTAATCCTTAATCAACAGATGCCGCTTACACTCCTGTTGCATTTAAATGTTCCTAGATGGCAACATGATCTGGATACAAATGAATAATTTTATTTAATTAATCTGGATGAAATTAATTAATTATGTGAATGAAATGAATTATTTTAAACATGAACAATTTCAAATTGTTTTTTTTTTCAGAATTTAATTCATAATATTTTAAAGAATAGTAATTTGTACTGAAGAAGGTTAAAGACACTTCTTCAAATATATCTCTCGCAACAAAATATTAGCCTTTATATTTTACAACATAAATAAATAAAAAATAGTTTCCGCATATTAATATGTACTATTTAGTCTATATTACAACAAATCGAAAAGAAATGTTATCCAAGAAAAATGCTTAATTAATTGATTAATTGATTTCAGCGTTACTGAATTGCGTTATCACTCATTTTTGCAGCCTACAGATTATTTGGAGGATATTAAAGTGGCATTAAGTAATGAAGAAAGAAAACAGTTTCAGTTAATATCAAGATGGGGTTGTAGTGAATTACAAGAAACTCAGTCAGAACGAAGGTTTGGAAATGCTTTTGATAATGATACTAACATCTTTCAAAATTCATTGATTTCTGAACCATTAATTTTGAAATGTAACTAACGAACGTAAAATTATTTAGTTTCCAACTCCATCTTCATCAAGATTTTGAAGACTTCAATGTTACCGTTGAAGTTTGTATCTTTCCGACTTTTTGCTTGATTTGATTTCACATCATAAAAATTGGGTTAGAATTTAACTTTAGTAATTTCCTTTAAAGTTATTTAGAAAGCTAATGCTTTTCTGTTTGAGATTGTAGATTTAATATCAGATAAAAGCTTTTATTTTGGCAAATGAACAATGAGAAACATGGAGACAGAAATTGTCGTTTGCTATAAAGCTGTGCATTGAGATAAGATATTGAAATAAGGTAATAGCTTTTAGATTGATTACAAAGTATTTCCATAGTAGAAAATCTCTTTCGATTGATAAGAACGCTAACTTGTGTCGAGAAACATTTTCAAATGAACGACGGTAAAAAATGAATAAAAATAATGAGTTGTTTTTAACTCAGATTTAATGAAAATTTCGATTATTTACTTGAAATTTATTACAAGAAAAATAATAAATAATCCTAGGCTGAATTAAACTGATAACAGCAGAATCCCATTAGTGAAAATTAATAATGGTTTGTTTATAAAATTAACAATGCAGATAATAATATAAATTGTTTAATCAATTCATAATAATTTTATAATCGAGCAGCGAATTGATAATGGTTTGTTTATAAAATTAAAAATGGAGATAATAATATAAATTGTTTAATGAATTAATAGTAATTTTATAATCGAGCTGCCTCAATAAAAACAGAATATGCTGGAAAGCTTTTAAAGGATAATTATTCATTAACTAGTAAGTATAGTGTTTATACTTCCGTTACTATTTGTATAAACTAATGTAAATATTCCTTAATGCAACGCTTAATTTAGAAATGCTTCTGTTAGTGAATTAGCAAGTAGTTATGTAAATGTTTATTAATTTAATTTTCCGAATCTGTAAAAATCCGAACTTGTAAAACGGTTTTCCTACCTCTTCCATTTAAATTTTTTAATAACACTTTTATGTAATTTTAAATAGTTATTTCATATTTTAAAACTTCAGAAATCATTTTATGTTTTAACACATGGTCACATTTAAAAACTAAGAAAACATGAGTACAATGTGATTCTATTTGTTATCGATGAGCAGATGCACGTCTGGATCAATATGTAGTTCAAAGACCAAGAAATAAAAAATAAAGATTTGGAGAAGAAGATAAAGATAAGAGACGTTTTGTAAATAATAAAGAGATGTGAAAAAAATAAGAGATGCAATTTCCATGTTTAAAAAAAAATATGTAAAAATTCAAAGACTAACTTTGAAAACAAAGAAACTTCAAAAAATTAGAATGTGAGATCATTATTAAACGTAAGTTAATAATTTTTAATTCAAATGAAATCATGTAAAGAATTTTTTCAAAAAATTCAAAACTTCTTGAATTCTTCTTCTGATTCTTCTGATTTTTTTAATTTCGATCCATTGATTGAACTGAAATGTTACTGGTCTAAGATAAAGGGTCTTATTTTGTTACTTTTTAAAATGCAATTTTTCATTGACATTTGAATATTTAAAACTTAACTCAAACTTTTCGAATGCTGAAAATCTGAAATGCGGTTTAAGAAACAGCAATACACACTTGACAGCATAGGTAGAAAAGTATCATTTTCTGAGATTTATAACGTATATTTTTTAAAAACAATACATATAATAGAAAATAGACTTTTGAAGCAGAATATACTATGTACTTCTATGGAATGGGGAGGCCGCGGTGGCATAGTGGGAAGTTGTCGGCCCTGCATCTGGAGGATTCCAGGTTCGAAACCTGATTCCACTGAAGATCCGTCGTGTTTGGGGCCTGTTGCGCTCTAAATCAGACGTAGGGGGTCAAACGTCCTCCCGCTGGTGAGGTGCGGAAGTTTAGAGAGGGGGTGCCAACTCAGGTGCCGTCCACGTCATCTGACCGAGGGTCAAAATTACGAAGTCCGTCCCAAAATAGCTCTCATGTTGCTTCAAAACGGGACGTTAATATAGCTGAACTAAACTAATCTATGGAATGGGTGGTATGAAAAATATATCAGCAAATAAATTGTGTAAATAGATAGTAGAAAAAAAATACAGTAGAGTCTCTCGACAACGAAGTCTCCCTACAGCGAATTTCTCCCTATAACGAAATTTTTAATCGTTATGTTAAATAA
This sequence comes from Araneus ventricosus, assembly GCA_013235015.1. Classification (NCBI taxonomy): domain Eukaryota; kingdom Metazoa; phylum Arthropoda; class Arachnida; order Araneae; family Araneidae; genus Araneus; species Araneus ventricosus. Next base: position 36,328 of record BGPR01009745.1, read on the forward strand.
CATTCAAAATATTCTCCATATAACGAAGTGGTTGTCTCCCTATAACGAATTTTTTCAGACCTTTATCTTTTCGATTTTTGTCATTTTTGAAGAAAGTTGTTAATTTCTGTGCGCACAAATCGCTCACACGTGCCTGTTTCTGGAACCACTCGCATTGTTCATTCCAGCGGTAACGCATAACAATAGAATGCTATGTGAAAGGTAGTGCAGTTGTGGTGACTTAGGTTTCTACAGAGGGAGCAACATTTCTACGGGTGAAGATTCCAAGAATCGGAGTGGAGTTGGGTTGGAAACAGCAAATGGATGTGACAAAACGCATTTTATGTTTATCCTTACTAGTACATATTATTCTATAAATTGGTGAATCGTCTTTACTTTTGAGCATTTTGTTTATACAATAAAAATTAGTATAATTTTAAAAAAATTTATGATAAATATTACTTCATTTTTAATTAAAAGTCATAATTAAATATTTTGAACTTAGAGCACATACTAAAAGGTTTGTAACATTTACTTAAATAACTGCAAAAATCTCTAATCTCCGTATAACGAAATTTTCTCTATAGCGAATTTTTCAACTGGAACCAAGAGATTTCGTTATAGGGAGATTTCACTGTATTCCACCACTGACAAAATATACCACCAGAGTTAAAAAGAGTTAAATAAATGGTAGAGAAAAAGTGAAAGCATGGTACATGATCAATTAAATCAGATGTGAATAATTTTTCTCAAAAGACGCTTCCAATTGAGCTCATTAATTGAAGTTAAATTTATCTCAATCTACAGGCGCTGTCAACAACTTTTTTTCTTTCTTGGTCTTTGAACTATATCTTGATCAAGAGGTGCGTTTGTTGACCGATAATGAATGAAATCACGTTGTAAACGTAGTAATGATTCTATATCAAAACATTCTTTTCCTTTTTTTTAAAATCTTATCATAAAAACATTATGTTATTTAGAAGAATTTTTTTCCGTACATGTACATGGAAATAAAAATTGCTTTTGTTTGCAATCAATTATTTGTACATTAAATTGTTCTTTAACATAAAGCATTATATGAAATGGACATGTTTTCCAAATGATTTTTTTTGTCTTTTGAAACCAATTATATTATTTCTTCGATTACTTTTTTACAGCTCCAGAAAACTACAAACTAATGAAATCTCACTTATAAAAAATAGGGATTCGAGATAAAGACAATAACAGTTGTGAAACTTTCTTACTTTTAATCTTTCATCCTTTGTTAAGATTGAAACTGATTCAGTGTTACATCGAAATGAAACAGGCCAACAACATCAAATAGTTTCATCACCAAAATTAAATAATTTATTTTTTTTTTTTGTTTATCAGCAATTCGAACTCAAGTAATTGTTTTGAAAAATAGCTAGTTTTTAGTTTCTGCTGATTACTTGATTTCCAGTGATTAGTCAGTAGAGACTGTATATTTGTTTTGTAAACGGAAAAAAATTGGAACTAGCAGGGGATAATTTCAGGTTATCATGCTCAACATGAATTTTGAGAGGCACTTAATTTGGTTAAAGTTGATGACCATGCTCATTTTAGCTATATAAAAATTTAAAAAACCCGCCAGAATGATAAAAGAGAAATCCACGTTCGAGAGTTGACCATTTGATTGAAATTTGTCTTTGCAACTTACCATCTGTCAAAAAATAATGAAGAATAATCCTTTTTTCCAATCACGCATTTCCTTTATATAAGCTTTTATTCAACTTGAGTGTCTTGTCCTCAAATCGATTTCTTACCCACTTCCAATCGAGCTACAGCTTTGAAAGTTAGCACAGTGGTGAGTTTCCGGAGACAATACATTATTATGCCAAAAAAAATTTCAATCTATACCTATTTTAAACCTAACAAAATGATATTAAAATTTTAGCCTTGTATTTGGGCGATAAAGTTTGGAAGTTTTATTAGAAGTAAGTAAGCACTTTATATAGTACCTTATATTTTGTGTATATTTCCTTAAACAAATGGAATATTCCTAGAAGGTCAAGGCGCCCACGCTTTTATTTGAACATTTGTATTTTCGTTATAACGAAACAATTATTTTTTACTTTTGAGCTCATTTTTACGAAATTATAATGTGTAAACATATTTTCTCATTTAAAGTGCATTTTGAATAAAAGCTTATACCTTAATTTTTTTTTTACTTTATTGGGAAATATATCTAAAAAAAACTGAATACATTTGGTATGAGAATACCTCCAGAAGTAATGATTTTCAGGTTGTCCTTTTTTATATATTATTTTCTCAAATTCTGTTACTACTCATTTTTTTAAATACAGGGAAGAGTCGCCGAATTTGGACCGGTGCCTACAACAGACAGATATCATAACCATCTATTAAATATTTAGGACGTAAAATACCCAAATTATGTTGTAGCGATGTAAATGTGGTGTTTGAAATCATTTTGAATAGAAAGCGTTACTTGGTTACAGTTAGAGAACAAGTGTTCAAATTCAAGTATCATCCGTTAAATATTTTAACAAAACACCAAAAGTCCTTATGACGTTTTAAAGTAAGTAGGAAAATATGTTATTGTATTCTCAGAAAGAAAATTTGTTTGGCTACAATTTTATTGAAACAGTTTAAAAATAAGGAATTTTCTATTGTTGTTGTCCAAAGGATGTCTAAATTGGACCACAAACGATTGCCTAAATTGGACAATTTAAACCGATGGGATTATTTTCTTCAACTACAGGAATAGTTCAAAAAGTAGTTATCACCTCTAGTAGTCCACATAAATTGGAAGTAGAACAAGCCAAAGCAAAAAAAAAGCAATAAAAGGACACTAAAGCCATCAAGTGTTGGTTCAAAAAGAACAAAAACCAAGTTAAACTTGTTTTGTATCATTTGCGAGGAAACAAAGGGAGAAGAGGAAGTGATGCAGTGCATAAAATGTCGTACATGGGTTCATGCGTTGTGTGTTGGTGTGAATTTAAGAATTAAAAATATGTCTGCTTTAATAGTGCTTAAAGAAATTGGTGATCCAATCTGGGCAACCGGTTTCCTTGATTGGACCGATGACACAATTGTTTTAAGTTAATTATTTCCTACAATTAAGAGTATTTCATAAAAAAATAATTACAGTGTTTTGAAGATAAATAAACTTCAAAAAAATTTTACTGCTTGTTTTTCATTAACATTACTTCTCAATCACTGTATATTAAATTATGGCTAGGTGGTCCGAATTCGGTGACTAAAATACCAAATTAAACCAATTTTAAATAAAAGTGGATCTCTACTTTCTCCGAACTGTCCGTTTGACAAGTGCTCCGGTATGCCGTGAGCTTAAAAATGTTACTTCATTCGTTGCAAACGCAGTATGCCACTGAATAAAAGAAACATCATTTTAATAGGAACATGATAAAGTTTTATCCTGTAAGAAAACATTTAGAATAAAACGGAGAACTGTAAAACTGTACGTGTTTTAACCTTCATCGCTTATGAATCGAAGGTTTATTTAATTTTTTAAATCTTTTTTCTAAGATTATAAATTAGCATTTTTAGATTCAACTAAAAATCAATATCATTTTCAGGCTGAATTGTTATTTAAAAGTGTAGTTTATTTACTGAACAAAAGGACAAACGAATCTTCAATAAAAAAATTTCGGCAGAAAATGCTTGAAGTCTAATTTTTTTTATGCGTGTAAGTTCATAATTATCTTTTTTGTGTGTGAGTGTGTTTTCTAAAAAGTAGATTTTTCATCTTAATTTTTTTCTTCTTTTTAGTCTTCAATTTATAATTCATTATCATGAATATTATGGAATCTTATAATATATATTTTTTTTCAAATTCACAACCAGTTGGCGTCATTTGCATGGAATCAAAATTTAATTGCTTCAATCAACTAACTAACAAGTAATGTCTGAAAATCCGGGGTGCAGTGGAGGCGGAACTCACGAGAACGCCGTTCCGGCACTGTTTTTTTTTTCTTGAGAAATAAATAAGAAAAATATGTCAGAACGTTCTTAAAACACCCAAATCGTTCTTTTGTCACCTAAGTTAGAACTTTTCGGGTACTGCTTATTTTGCGACTACACCACTGCTAAAAACGTTAAAATAGTATACTGTTATCGAGACCACGCAAGTGTGAAATTTTTCATACTGCTAACACAAAAGGAAGTAGTGAAAAATCGAACTTTAAAAACATGAAACAAGTCTACTTAAATTAAAGTGTATAAAAACACGATTGAATTTGTTGGTAGTAAAAAATTTCTTCCCAGAATTGGTGTGAAATTGTTATTCCTGATAAACTGATTAGCAGTTGGTATCAATAAAAATCAACAGCATTACAATAATTTTTTTATTTTACTGTGTTGGAATAGGTAGCGTATAAGTTTGATTTGGAAAACTGGAACAAAGAACCAACATTGTTACTTTAAGTATAAATTATATGTTGTAACTAGAGTTCTGAATTCATCTGTCCCGGGCCCGTCTTAACAAGGGTAAAAAAGTTAAGAGCTATTTGATTATATGTGAACAACATTTGCAGTTTCTCCTCTTTGAATATTTCTTTTTAATTTATAATATACAAATTATAGAAAAAGGAAGTATTGTAATCACCAAACATTCGAAAGATTTTGATAAATCTTCATGTTTTGGAAAAATAAAAACCCTTTTTAGAATTTTATATGTCTGTTCGTCTGTCTGTTTGTAAACAAGAGAAAGCAGGAGAGATCATGTGACTTCTATCTCACGGAACAGGTTGTCATGTGCTTCTATCTCCATACAGCTGTTAATTAGGTTCTTATTTATATATATAGATGTATAGATGCCGTGTAAGCTGTCCTAGTGCACTTTATGCCGTTTGTTGGGTCAAAGATCCTCTCACTGTGGAAGTTTGGAGAAGAATGTGCCGACTCATGTTTTGCCTCCGTCATTTCTCCATTGTACAAAATTGCACGGCCCATCCCTATATGTTCCTAGCGTTTGTTGCGAAGCGGGACGGCACGGAGAGGCGTTCTGCAGAACGGGACGTTAAGTAGGCCAATCATAGTTTTTTTCAAAATTTTCATTTTAGAACACGGGAAGGAAAAAACAAACGTCAAGATCGAAAACCTCTGGAAAATAGCACAGTGGCTCTGAAAAGCTGGATTTCCAACGAAATCAATTTCCAGCTCTTCTTGCTCCGATTCTAAGTTGGGACCCTTAGCGAGGCTACGCGGCACATCAAAGGCTGTGACTAGATTGAGACCCGCGACGAGGGTAGTAAATCGGTAATCCGCTGCGTGGGGGAAAAGAGGGTTATCGAAGAGCGGGGGGAGAGAAGATCGCTCCCCCTAGCGCCAGCGCACTTTGGAGCTTCAAATGAATGACGTGCCTGATTTTTCGACTTTAATGGATGGAAAAAAACCAGTGTTGGGACAAATGGAATGGAGTAGAGATGAATTGCCAGCTTTAAGCAGGCAATTCACATCTTTTCCAAACTGGAAATTTTGGAACAAGGGAAGGAAAAAGCAATAGTCAGTTTTAAAAGTTGATGAAAAACAGCATAGCGGCTCGGTAAAACTGAATTCCAACGAAATCAAATTCCAACGCTTCATGCGCCGATTCCCATTTGAGACCTCGAACGAGGCTAGGCGGTACATCAAAAGATTTGACTAGATTGGCACCTTGATTCGAGGGTTGATCATGTTGAAAGTAAAATCGGAAATCTTCTGTGTGGGAGGGGGGGAGAGGAGAAATGTACGTGGGTGTAACAAGACGTCTCAAAACAGAATAAAAAATAGTATTGATATGCAGATTTGATGATCAAATGAAATTGACGTGTTGAGGGGGGACGTGTAAGTTGAGGAGCGAAGAGCGGTGGTATCGCACTTTGAAGCATCAAGTGAATGGCGTGCCTGGATTTTTCGATTAAAATGGGTGGGAAAAAAACGAGCTTAGGACAAATGGCATGACTAGCCTTCAAGTGAATTGCCGGCTTTAAACTAACTATCTAAAGCAGTGGTGTGCAAGCCGTGGATCGCGACCTCCCGGGGGATCGCGAGAAAATGTTTTTGCGTCGCCAAATTCAAAGAAATTTATTTGACAATAAAAAAACATAAGGCTTTTCTTTAAAAACGATTGATCTAAAAAACGATTTGTTGTGAAAAATTTTGTCACGATCCCATGGGGGTCGTGATAAAATTTTCCACAAATTGGGTGTCGAAAATAAAAAATAGTTTCCGCACCACTGATCTAAAACCTGCAGAATCTCAGTCTGCGATGGTCAGATCTTGGAATGGTGCCAAATTAACCATCATTTTCTTGCTTTTACAACTTCCAATCTATCTCTGATTATTTTCAGACAACCCTTTCAATGGATTCTTTGATAAATACTTTGACACGAATGCAAATTATGACGGAAAAAAATCAAAAGATGCATAACTTGTCAAAATGAACTTAATTATGTCAACAACTGCTATTTGTCCCGAAGGCATCGTGACTTGGACTGCTATTTGTATAATAAGTAAATAAGCTGTTTGTTGACACTAGAAATAAAATTAATTAAAAAAATATAAAGAAATTATTTCCTTTTTGACTAATTTTTTTAGTTAAAATATTTTCATATGGAAAATAACCAACCATTACAAACAAAAGTGTAAATGTTTGTTTTCAAATTATTAAAATGTTCATAATAATAAATGCCTTTTAAAATTAAGAGTTTTACTACGGCTTTACTTTGAGAAACATTTGATCTTATCTAGAAATTTTATGATGCATTGATTATTTCTAATAAAATAGTTAATCTGTGAGGTGTATTTAATACAGGCATTGAAAATACAACAAAAAAAGATGTGCAGTAATTGATATTGTTATAGATCAAAAGTACAGATATAGTGTTTTATTAATTGCTCTCTCAAACAAAATTTCTGGCAAGCACTATTGCAACTTCAGGTTTGGTTTAGCTTAGTTATATTAACGTCCCATTTTGAAGCCACACACCTCGTGATTTTGAACCGTGGTCAGTTGACGGGGATTACGCCTGAGCCGTACCTCCTTGTCCAAACTTCTACAACATATCAGAGTAAGGACATTTGACCCTAGACAGATTTAACGTGCAAAAGACATGCATACACAGCACGTTTTCCTTGGAAACGGGACTCATATCCGTGGCCCACCAGTCATGAAGCCGAGATTCGACCACAAGGCAATAATAATTTAAGGAATTTGTCTCCTAAATTCTCGCCAAGAAAAATTTAAAAAATCTGAAATACATATTCAATAATACAAAAATAATTTGAGACGAATACACAGAATAAACAATGTTTGGTAGTTATTTTTATTTTTCTACTTTTATTTTTACTGCTCTAAAAATGTTGTGAATATTACCCAAAGTTGGTCAGCATCCCTAGAAATTAATTCAGATCATATTTAGTAAAACTGTTATTCCAGAGACAATTTTCAAAATCTATTTCACACAAATAAAATACTTAATTTCAAACGTTTTCACAGCTCCAAGCACAGTTTAATGAGACCATATTTGTTATCCATTCGTATGAAATTATGTGAAAGGAAACGAACCAGATCTCATTTAAAAACGCTGTCTTTAAAGATGAAGGAAACTTTCTGAATTATTTTGGAAATTCCTATCAAAAGCAATTTTCGTAAGCTCTTCAATGAAATGCAAACAAGGTAAGGGCTGCTGATGGAAAGACGATTTATACAAAGAACAACATAAACAGATATTGTTATTGTCGATGCTAAAAATATTTGGAGTTCTCGGAAAAAAATATATTTATATATCTCTGTCATTTAATCGTAAGCAAACATCATCTGCTCCGTAACTGCTTACACATTCTATCCAGAGTGACAAATTCTTTGCTTCAATTTGAAAATCATCCCTTTCCATTTGTTCGTTTCCTATTCTCTGAGACTACATGGGGAAATCCAAAGAAGCGATGAGTCATGCGTTCTCTGAAATCTCTTCATGAAATTTCCCTTCTTTTAGATTTCTGAATATCTTCTATCTCAATATTTGCGTTGCTGGATTTAATATGTAATTTGCCCGCAATGAGAATACATATTGATCTTCCTTTATTTACTTTCATATACGAAGTTTGCATGAAATACTATAACCGTTAAAAAATTAGACTTTGAGATTTTGATTAATTTCGGCATTTTGGATCTCCCCGAGTCAGAAAAAACATTTTTGGAATAATATCTGCCTGTCTGTGAACACATAACTCAAAAACGCCACCTACTAGACGAATGAAATTTGGAATGCAGTCTTTAAACCAAAACCCGAATTTGGACGAAATGTGTCAATGGGAAGTTTATCTTTCAGCCTGTTCGTCTGTATGCGGACGCGATAAGTTTAAAAACTATGAACTAGATGGATAAAATATGACATCTAATTTTACCACCAGAATTGTAGATCTGTGTAACCAAAACGCCTTCAACTGGTGACTGTCTGTCAGTCTGTATAGTCCTGTGTATGTGAACACAATAACTTAAAAACCCATTTAGCTAGGTATATGAAATTTTCATATACCTAGTTTACTCAAAAACTGTAGACATGTATCAAGTATTGCAGTGGCGAATTCAGGGGAGGTCCTATGGAGCTGCAGCCCCCCCCCCAAGAGCTAAACCAAAATTTTGATTTTTTTTCAAATCACCACACCTGCTTGTTCCTAATTTCGTTTTTTAAAAAATAAAACGTGGCAAGATTGTTTCTTGGCTTTTTGACAAGCTCGAAAATTTTCCCGCTTCTGTAGTCATTCCACTCATACGTGTAGCGTTAACATGGCCGAAAACATTTTTTGGCTAATTATTTCATTGTGTTTTTATTAAATTATCGAAAGTATTCTATTGTCGTTTGAGATTCTTATTTTTAAGTGAGTGAAGTTAACGTGTTTTGACTTACATAAGCCATGAAGTCACAACGGTACAGAATTTTTACGACCCCAACCACTCCCAGACCAAAATCTTGGATTCGCCACTGAAGTATTGTAATTAATCGTTGAAAAAAAGAAGGAAAATGCATACCCTATTCTTTTTATTGTGCTATGAGGCTAAACACAAATCAAGCTGCATTGTGAAAGTATACGAGGCAGCCAAATGGAAAATATTCCCTCTCTGGTTGGAATTTCATATGCGCTTTATCCGTGTGTAGGTGAACACGATAAGCTAAAAAAAGAACGAACTAGGTAAAAAAAAATAACTTGGGGAACATACATTAAAATTGTAGATCTGCATAAAATTTTCAACGAAATCCGCCCTCAGAAAGAGGTACTTTCTCTGCCATGCACCCCATTTCCTTCTTTGTACTATAAAACTACTCATAAAAGATCCATATTTACAATTTTTTAGTATATACATTGCAGTGGCGGCTCCTCCATAAGAGCTGCAGTCCCTCTGAAAAATTATTTTAAAAGATTGTATTTTCGTTTCTATTCTAATTGGCTTACTTTTCAACTTTGAGAATTCAGTGATCAACGAAAACGGCAAAAAGTAATAAAAAATGTAAAAATAAGACGGAAAATAAATCAAGAATTAAGAGAGAGACAGACCAGAGCTGCATCAAATTTTGCCCCTCCTAGGGATCCGATATTAACGCAAAGAGCATCGAGAAGCGGGAGAAAAGCAACCCTTTCTCCGCTTGAAATTGTATTCATTTGAGCTGCATTTTTTGCAGTTCTCATTTGGCGCGACTTCCGCATTTGGCTCTTTTTTGCTTTTCCTCAGTAGTTCAGTCGTTAAGTCATTTTTTAAAAATCCTATTCTGGAGGAGTTGTAATTTTTTGCTTCTTTATGTTTTTTCGGGTGCTGATTACGATTCTGAGCTTTGCCAACAATAATGTTTTGTTGGAATTTTAGTTATAGCCGAAAAACATAAACAATTTTTTCTCCAGTTTTTTGGTTATAACTCAAAAACTATCAATTTTTAGTATATCAGTATCATATACCAAAAAAATCAGCACAAAATTTCCTACAACTTATGTCCACAAAACTTTTGCAACACTGCTTGTTTCTGAGCTGACGAGCCGCCACTGATGCATTGCCATTCATGCTTAATGAAATATTATACACATTTTAAATTAATGCATTTATACACTTAGGCCTCAATAAACGCAGTAATCTAATATGTATATAATACTTACCTCACACTCGAGGAAAGTGTTATGTACATATTAGATTACTGCGTTTATTGACATGTGCGTTGCCACTTGGTCCAGTGAAAATAGTGAAGGTCCAGTGAAGTCAGGACATTCCAACTGCCATCGTTTAATATGTTCCATTTTGAATCTTAAGATGTTGTATATTTTTTACGACTTAGGATCAGAAATTATTGCCTGAAAACATCGAAATTCCTAGATCAAAAAATAATAAAGATAAATGTATATGGGGTAGGGAATTATGGATGCATTGTAGGAGAATTTTAGTTGGTGCCAGTCGAGAACGTTTGACTGCATAAAACAGAGGCGCAACAATTTTCGATCACACTTATGTGGTTATATACGAAAACGTCAAAGGATGAACACTCCCAATTATTTAACTAGTTAATCATTCTCGTATATTTTAAATTTGTCAGCGTTTGTCATAACTTCTATCGGCTTATGGAAAAGATTCGCTTCAAGATAGAAGCAGCGGGAATGGTCTCCCCCTAGGCATTCCCGTATAATCCCTAATGAAGGTGTCATCCCCCTGCATGAAATTGTGGACCTCGGGCATGGCCGGAACGGCCACGAGTACGCAGGTTTTTATTGCCCTCGGAATCGGAGCTCAGGGCAAGGCGGAAGGGTGGCAAACATAAGCGGATGGGTCTCCCCCTACCACCACCTCTTCCGACTTCCGCATATAATGACACAATATGGCGCGATTTGAGGTTCAAAGTATAATGAAGAAAACCTAGAACGCCTTGTGAACGCCTTGTAATGTCATCACGAACATCATAAAAGCAAGATCCACCATGGGTGTTTTTATCTTATTTATTTTCTACACGACACAACACGAAAATACATATACAATACAAACAATACACATAACAACAAAAAATTGTGCATTTTTACTCCGTGTGAAACATTGGTAGGAAAATATAACATTATGGCAGGATGCCATCGATCACCTTACGTCAATCATGCTGCGTGTCCCCTCTCCCGACTCACCAAGCCATCTCTCTAGTTCAGTGGTGCACAAACCGTGGATCGCGACCCCTCTGGGGGTCGCAAGAAGATTTTTGTGGGTCGCTAAATTCAAAGGAATTTATTTGGCAATAAAAAACATAATGATTTTCTTCAAAATCATGGTCGCCACCCCCAGAGGAGTCGCGAAAAAATTTTACACAAAGTGAGGGGCTCGGGAATGACAATAGTTTGCGCACCACTACTCCAGTTCATAGGAATTTTTAGCTTCCCAGATGTTGCAGTTGTTACAGCCTTCCTTTCAACCGGTTGATTCCAAAATTTGTTACGGACATACAATTTCAATCACACGACTATATACCAAATTATATTTATCTAGGTTGTTGCGTTTTAGAGTTATCGTATTCGCATACACTTTAATATACAGACGAACAGACGGTTAACCCTTTGACGTATTTTGTTCAAAATTTGATAAGGATCAACAATTCTGATGTTAAAGCTATGAACCAAATTATATCCATCTAGCTATTAACGTTTCATCGTGTTCAGAAGCCCATGGACAGACAGACAGACGTCCAAAATTTGATAGAAATATTCAATTATGGTGTAAAGACCACATACCAAATTTCATTCGTCCACTTCATTGCGTTTAATTTTAAAATGACATGAAAGTATGAGATTAAATGCTTGAAGAAAGAATGAAAATCATTTCAGTCTACCTCACACACAAAAAAAAACCCAACCTAAAATGAAATATCTGTTGCCACGTTTAATATAAATACAAAAAACGTTGTTTCCAAAAATATTACTTTGAAGCTGGTGCCATAAAATATTTCAGCAATGCAATGAATACTAAAGTGAAAATTCTGCTTTGGAGTTAATTTCCCAAGAAAACAATTTATACTATCACAAACAGTAACAATTGCAAAAGCGCGTGTATAAAAGATTTGCTAAAATAATGAGATTGGTTTGAATTCTATTTACAACAATAAAGACATTGTTACATATCACGTTTGAAAATATTTTGAAAAATTAATTGAAATTGAACAAAATGTCGCATGGAAATAAGTTCGGTGTCAATGAAAAGCTAATTTCTTGAACTTTACGTTGACGTTAAAATAGTTTTGGTGAGATAATATGCTCTGATTTTAATGCGGCAAAACGTATAAATTTAAAGTAAATTTTTAATTAATTAAAATTTTAAAAAATCCTTTCTTGGTGAGCACCTACTAGTCAAAAAGAAACCACCTGCCAAATTTAAATTTTCTAGTCCCAATGGTTTGGGAGAGAGGCAGTGAGTTCCTTTCTCTTTTATAAACGCATATAGATGTAGTATGAAATCTGTTCTCGTTAACCCTTGTTTAGATTCAAAACGGAACGAAGAACCTGATATTTCAAGCATAACTGGTAACTTTCTTTCTCATTTAATTCTATTTACGTTTAAAAATTGGTTAAATTAAACCTCCGTTGTCTCTCTAGTTAAAGTGTGTTGAGATTTCCACTTTAAAAAGGATGATGGTCGTTTTCTTATGCTTCGGTGGTTTATTTTATCAGTGTGTGTTTTTAGGTTACTGCAAGGAAAAAGATGAAAGTCTTAACTAATCAGTTTACAGAAAACGAATTTTCACATAAATGTAAACGAACCTTTATAAAATATTTTGTTCTGTTCGCTTGTTGTTGACATGTCGGATAATGATTTGTTGTCTTTTACATAAAAAAAATTGTATAACTTATGAGATGAAGGAAACAATTTCAATGTTAATTGATAATGGATTTCTCGGCATTTTAACTGTTATTTTAGAAGTTCTCAAACCATTTGTGAAGAAAGAACGAAAACATAGTTTAAAATCAGAGGCGTCGAACTCGCTGCCCACATCGAATATTTTGGAGGCCTGCAAACATAGGAGTAAGTAACAAAATTTTTAATAAAAACTTCGTAGCTTAATTTCTAACACTTCTAATTATGCATTGCTGTTAATAACGAACCATAATATTCGTCGATGACTAATTACTAGTTGTGTTACATCGACATATCATTTCCCTCTCCACTTGCAGGGAATATTTTAGGAGCCTATAATAAAATAATACCTATCACGTTTCTTTCTTTAAAAAAATTTTCAATTTTCTTCTTTTCGATTTTCTCCGTAGGTACAGAATTAGTATCTAACCATATACAAATGGAGGAATTCAAGATTCAATGCTCTTCAGATATGAAGGCAAAATTCAGTGAAGTTGGGAAGCCTTACAAATATTTGCCATTCAGGTTTGAAAATATTTGAAAAATAGCATTTGGAATTATTTCTATGTTTGAAAGTAGTAATTGGTGCGAGCAATTATTTCCACTTTTGAAAGGGAATTAGTCTGCTGCAAGATCCAAAATTACAGACATTCTTTGTGGGTCCATTTTTGAAAGTAACCACTACGACAAAGATATCCTCCGAAGCAGGAAATATTTTAGCAGAGAAGGGATGCCATGTGTCAGAAAGAAAACATTAACTTTACTATTGCTCATGTTCCTTTTTCCTTTCTCGTATACGAAGTATACAAAGAGAAAGTATTGTAATCGTCAAAAAATTCGAACTCGAGATTTTGACGAATCTCCACGTTTTAGACCTCCCTGAGTCCGAAAAACACAATTTTGGAATTATGTCTGAGTGTCTGTCTGTCTGTCTGTGAACACGATAACTCGAAAACTGAAATTTGGTATATGGTCTTTAAACATAATTTATAGGTTTTTATCAAATTTTGGACAAAATCCGTCAACGGGAAGTCTGTTTGTCTGCATGTCCGAAGCCATGCGAACACTATAACTCAAAAACTTGAATAGCTAGATGGATAAAATTTGGTATACAGTTTTATCGTCATGAATGTAGGTCCGTATAAAATTTTGGGCCAAATCCGTCAACGGGTTGATTGTCTGTCGGTCTGTATAATCGCATACTTGTTAAGCATTCGTTTCAAAACTGATCTCCATGCGCATGCGTACTTAGCAATCTCTGGTACCAAGCGTCACTACGTCCTTACGTCACTTTGTCCTTGAGACGGAGTTTGTGATAGATATGTTTTATCTCCTGTTTTGTTTTCGCTCGCTCGTATAATAGCGGATCTTGCTGGAGTGTGATGGGAAATAAATATTGCTAAGTTTTAATACATAGGCATCTCTTTTAATATGATTCTTCACTTAAATATTTTACAATCACTATAATCTGCAACGAAAAACCTTCTGATATTCGTTGCATTCTGGATTACAGTAGGTTCGATTTTTTTTATACACGCAAAGGGAGGGGAAATGACAAATTTTTGAGCAGTATACGAGAAAGTTTAGGGGAGGCCACTCCCACTGGTTCTATACTGTATTTTCGAAATAAACCTGAGTTTTTTAAATTAATTAATTAATTCATTTATTTATTTATTTTTGCAGCCCAAGCAAACTTAGATCTTGCGTATTTGGCCCGTGATAGAATTTCAGTTTGTGTTCTTATTCTGATAGTTGAAGAATCGTAATGCAAAAATTAAAACTGCTTTTTAACTTAATAAATATTTATTTTTATATATTTTCGTGGTTTTATCATTCATCTGGAGATCTTGCATGTCATTTGAATGATTTGAAGAACAAAAGGCGTCCGTGGAATTGTTTTTGCTGCTTTTATTAACATTTTCCTGTTATTTCAAAAAATAAATTAAAATATTTCACAATGTTTTTACTGCAACGCACAAAATTCATTTATTGTTTATCATTCAAATATTAAACAAAAATCTTACGTTAAAAATAATAGAATTTGATTTTAAATTTATTATTTTGCTGTATTGACTTTATATTAATTTGAAAGACAATTTAAAAATGATTTGTAATTCATTTAATGTTATTTAACATCAGTTCGCCCAAAATTAGACAATCTGTGTTTATATTATTTTCAGCACAAGAAGATTTGTGAAAATTATGGTATAACTTTCCTGAAATTATTGTTGAGTCATTAAATTTTAATTAAAAATAATTAATTTTGAAGACACAAAAATAAGTAAAAGCATTAAATTAATTATTATATCTTGTATTTTCTTAACATTACAAAAGAGATATATTTTTTTGGTAAAAACGTTTACATTTCAGTCAGTGTTGTAAAATACCTAGCTATTTATTTTTAAGGTAAATACCCAAAATGGGTATTTACCTGGGTGTTTATTTTTTAATTAACTCTATTCATATAAAATACAGTCACTGCTGTGAAATATGTCACGATATAATATATATAGAATATATATTTAGCATAAGATAAGG
Source organism: Araneus ventricosus (assembly GCA_013235015.1). Lineage (NCBI taxonomy): Eukaryota > Metazoa > Arthropoda > Arachnida > Araneae > Araneidae > Araneus > Araneus ventricosus. The sequence continues at coordinate 51,692 of BGPR01009745.1, forward strand.
TAAAAAAAGAAAACTAGTAATATATAAACCTTTCTAATTCTATAAAAACTAAAAAAAAGAATCAGAAAAAACAAAAACGCAATACTATATCATGCATTTTACATAAAATACATGGCTTACATATCCATCCTTTTTAAATAACAATGAATAATAATGTATTTGCTTCTTTTTGAGAGTTATTTTAACTAAATTAAAAAAATAAAATGTTGAATTTGGTTTTTAAATGATAAAGAGTTTATAATAGAAACTAAAATGAAAGATACAATTGTTCATAATTCTTTTTTGGATTAATTAGTCAAAGTACAAGACGTTGCTGATGAAAAGTTAGCAAATGTTTCACTTCTAACAGTTTTTAAAAGTGAATTTTTCTGAAAGTAATATGCGCTCATATTACTTTCAACAAAGGTAAGTGATCTTTGAAAAACAAGATTTGAGCAACAAGAAATGTGAATTTTTTGTTGCTGAAACTGTCGTGTTATTTGACGATGTATTAGACACACACACTCACACGCAGTTTACTGGTTAGGCGGGGTTCATCTGGATCATGAACATCAATACTTAAATGCTTTTCCAAACTACAAATTTGATGCTGTTGTCATGATTGGAATTTGATTAAAAGAAAATTCATTTTCTATTTTATCCCTTTCAAAACATTTTTTAATCCAACAGGACTTTTGAAATATTTTTTTATGTGTTTCTCTAATTTGCTTACATCGGTATGTTTGTACTGAATATTGCAGTACTTACATTGGATGATTTTATCCTTCTTAACATTAAAAGTTCCAAGCAGGTAACTTTTTCCATTTTTTAAAAAACTTTTTAACGTAAAATGTACAGTAATATTAATACAAGTGAAATAAATGACTTACTATTCACTAAATCAAAACAAGAATGGTTGTCTCCTCCCACCCATGACAAGATTCACTGCGCTGTCTATATAAAATAAACGGTGTTAAAAGAATTATTATTCTATTGTAAGTGTCATAGTTTCAAACCAGAAAGACTAAATTATCCCCCGATCCCATTTAAGTTTTAGAATACTTTATTCTGAATCCTGATAGCAATTTTTTTTTTATATTTTGGTCAAAACTCTAATTTAAAATTTTTATTAACTATGTATTATGTATATAAATTTTGTAAATTTGATTTTGAATCTCCATTCGTAAGTACTTTCTTTTTACAAAATACCCAGTTTTGTGCAGTTATTTATTTTCTTGTTTCATTTTGAATCACCATTTGAAAATACTTTCTTTTTTTGCAAAATACCCAGTTTTGGGATATTTATAGTTTTTATGTTTCATTTTTAATCGCCATTCACAAATACTTTTTTTTGCAAAATATGAAGTTTTTGGGTATTTATAAAATTTTGTTTGTTTCATTGTGAATCACCATTCGAAATTTTTTTTCGCAAAATACCCAGTTTTGGGGTATTTACCCAGGCCTTGGGTAAATACCCGGGTATATAACTAAAAAATATTTACCTACCCACTGGGTATTTTCCCACCCCTATCACTGATTTCAGTACATTGAATATAAATAGTTTTGAACAATAAGGAAGATAGCCTCAAGGTCAGTTAAATTTAAAATATAAGTGACAAGAAAAATTATTATCAAATAAGAAAGCCTTTCGCAAAGCGAATGAAAAAAGGGTGATGAATAAAAATATGTTGATAAAAACTTTCTCTCAGTTGTCATATGCTGGAATAATATTAATCACATAATACAAAAGTAAAAATAAATCAATACTTATTTAAAAGAGTTATGATGCGAATCAAAATTAGCAGATGCATAAACCTGTTTATATGGCGAAAATCTTATTTAAAATAATATCAGATAAAAACAATTTATGAATAAAATTAGTGATTAAAAAACACAAAGAAATAGAAATAAATTTATTAGTATTTCGAAAACAGTAACCCTTAATAGTATGCTCTGATTGAACGAAACTATTTAAATCATGTTTGACATATTTTCGTTTCTTTACATTTCAAAAGCATTTTGCTGATAAAATCTCAAAGAAAATACTTAAACAAAACAATAAAGAGGTAGAAAAATATCTAGTGGAGAGACTCTGGGAATATTTTGATTTGAAAGATTTATACTTTTTCATAACTTCTGAAACTTTTCAGAATAGGTTGGAATAAGAACGCTTGAAGGATAGCGCTAAGTTGCCAAATGTGGGAAAGAAAATATAACATGTTGCAACCCTACTACCGCAAACCTGAGTAGCCGAACAACTACCTTCGAAAAACATACTGAAGTTAGATGATTGAAGTGTTCGCAGTCGGCGATTGTGCGATGGCGCTTTTTCTTGTTATAATGTGTGTGGACCAAATTTAAAAAAGGATACCTGTTATAAATACATAAAGGATTATAAATTATTAACCATGCCACGGAAACTATTAGGTAAGAAAAATTACTTGTCTTTTGTGTTCGATTGCGACAGTTATCGAAGAGTGAAAGTTTTGTTTTCAACGACTTCGTCTGTTACTCGTTTGTTTTGATATAGAAGTTGATGATTTCTTCTGAATTCATTGAAAGACAGATTTGATTTGGATGTTCTTACTTAAAAGTTCTCAAATATAGAAGTAGTTTTTCTTCTAGAATTAAACTACATGTGTAGGGGATGGTTAGTTTTTTTTTGTTTTGTTTTATTTTTTTTCTTACGAAAGGCCGGCTTAATCGGCCAGGTGTTTTGGGCGTGTTTGACCTCTCTGTTTAGCAGGTAGTTTAATCACGTTTCTGCCTAATTACCTTTCATTTTCATTTAAGTCGAATGATATGGTATCGAACAGCAAAAATTAGGAATCATATTCTCCAGGATATGCTTAAGTTTACTTTTAGAAAATACAAATTGATGTCCTATCGTTTTTATCTGCAACTTTTTAATGTTTGTACAGAATTTCAAAAGTAGTTAAAAATATTTTCCATAAAATTAAAATAGTCTTGTGATAATATCAGAGATTTATGATTTAGTTAATGGTCAGGTTTTCGTCCATATTCATTGTTGTCCGTCGTAGTAGTAAGGGAAAAAAATTTGTTGAGATAAAATATTCATAGAAATTTTGAAGTTAAAAAAATAAGTTGATGTTGATTTCGGATAATTTATTTTACATAAACCTTCAAAGTCGAACAGAAATTTTTAAAATAATCGTCATCATAGTAGATAAAAGAATACAAAAGCAAATTACTAAACAAACTTAATTTTTGATGAACAAGTGAATAGAAACGCGTTTTTTATTTTGAACTTAAGTTTAAGACGTTTGGAGAAGTTTATTTATTTTACAAATCAACGTCTTGTTACTATTTATCAAATTTTCGATTTTAACTTCATAGCAGTCCTTTGAATTTTAATTTGTAACTTTTCCGTTATTTGTTAAATAACATAAACAATTATTTTTATAATTCTTATTCCAGTATTTATATAATATAAACAATGATTTATTATTGAACTTTTGCATCATAAATATTACTTATCAAACTAGGCTGTTTTGTTATGAGATTTATTTTGCTTTTGTTATTAATAATATACAATAAAAATAATAAATAAATATTTTAAATTTTTATTTGATTGATGTGACGTAGCGATGCGAGGCAGAAGAACAACGGTATTCTAGATCCCCCGTGTGCCCATCTTAGAAGACTTAATTTTGGTGCATCTATTTCAATTCTAAACTCAAATTTGATGAAAGGCCAAAAATAAATATTAAACCGCCGGAGCCATTTATGCCATTTTTTATTTCACCTTTTAAAAAACAAATTTGTATTAATTATTAGACTTATCTAAGAATTATTAGTTGTCTTTAACTCGTCCCCGAACTGCTAATATTGATATATTAAGTTAGTGAAAAAATTAATTAAACTTACTGAAATGGACTGTCTGTTTGGCAAACTACCAGTGGCGAATCCAGGGGAGGGGCTATAGGGCTGCAGCCCCCCCAGAGCTAAACCAAAAATCTTGATTTAATTTAAAATCACTACAACTGTTTGATCTTAATTTTCATTTTTAAAAAATAGTGATAAAATCGTGACAACATTGCTTTCTGACTTGACAAGCTCGAAAATTTTCCACTTTTCTAGTCATTCCACTTGCACTTGTAGCGTTGGCGCGGTCGAAAACATTTTTTTGGCTAGTTATTTCATTGTATTTTTTATTAAATTATCAAAAATATTGTAGTGTTCTTCATTAATCTTATTGTCAGGAGAGGAAAGCCTGTAAAGTTAAAGTGTTTTGGCTTATATAAGACATGAGGTTTGACATCCGTCACTACGATACAAAATTTTTATGACCTCGGGGGGGGGGGGGGGG